>CM042861.1:6785307-7002807 GCA_023658055.1 Thaleichthys pacificus | reverse complement strand
CTTTATTTGTCAAGCTGCGGTAACAAACGACATCATAATGGCCCATGTAAAGACATGCTGTGATGACAGACCATTAGGAATAAGGACAACACACACACACACACTCACTCAAGCACAAACAAAAGCCATACACAAAGGAGCAAAGCATGAGAAATACAAAACAAAAAAAGAGCAAAATTCAATTTTAAGAGAGAAAGAGAGTTGAACCATAAAGAACTATTTTTTCCAGGGCTTTGAAAGCATAACACAAGAGGTCTACATCTTCTAAGTGGATCACAGCTCATGGGTTTGCATCAGTTACAGAGAGTCAGGTAGCCACAGGCTACCCAGTCCACCCAGCCTCGCTCCACTGCATCACACTGCCATGGACAGGGAGTTCTTCTGTCAACTGTGGGATTTGTTAGCCTTGCTAAATGTTTATCTGTCCTCGGCTATGAAGCCTCCTGTATGAATTTAAATTGGATTCCAAATTGAATTTAAATTGAGGGAGTTGAGTAGGACAGGCTGATACGAGGGAGAGACAGAAAGTGAGAGATGAGGGGTGATAAATAAAGAAGGAAAAGTGAGTTTATATAGGTGGAATAGTAGAAAAACACAATGAGAGAGAGAGAAACATAGAGAGAGAGAGATTTAGAAGCAGGTGGGGAAAAGAGATGTAGGCTACTGAGTGACAGACAATTCAGTAGGAAAAGACCCTAACTGACAGGGAAATGAGAAATGGGCTTTGGCAGAAATAAAGAAAAAAATTATGCCAATTAATGACTTTCCGGGAAAAAGGAATGTCTTGTACCAAGCCAATGTTGTGTCATTGTTACTTCCATCCTTCGGTTGACGTTGCTTACTGGACAGCTTTTCCGACGCATATCCTCCCTTCCCTTCCAACACTCCAGAACATCACAAAAGAGGACAGGGCTACAAAGGAAAGATCCGGATCAAGTGCTAGTCTGTTGGATAATGGGCCTTAATACTGTCCTAAATATAGAATATTTGCATTCTTTCCCTCCGGGATAAGACGATTTTGTTGCGCTTTGCCGTCAACGCGGAGTCGTCTTGCTAACTCAAACGCTTTAATTACATGGTAATCCGCTCATTTTGCCCGAGACGCGCCGCTCCTCTGTCACGGGAAACAGCGGGATGCAGGTTAGGCGCGAGGCGCTTCCGTCATCTTTGCAGCGGCGCATGCTTTCAGACATGTACGTGCACTGGTGTGTTGAAAATCTGTCTAGATGATTCCACAATCTTAAATAGCCTCTGTGAACTGTGTTCCAGTAACCAGCAGAGCTATTGAAAGGAAGCATGCAGCTCATTAAACATGACTGACCTTATTCCCCACTTCACCTCTCATGTCCGCCCTCTCTCTGAACCCCCTACATCTGTGTCAACTGTCTCCATGCAGGCTACATCAATAAGGCAGATGGGGAGACGCTAGTATCTAGCTGGTCAAGATGGAGACATATGAACTGGAGAGCATGTCTGGGGACTCTATATCAACTGCCTGGTCAGCCAGAGGTCATCTGGGGTTATCTCTAGATGTGTTGGGGGGGGGGGGGGTTGAGGAAGAGAGGGAGGGACACAAGTAGAAAGGCAGGAGAGGGGCATGCACAGCGAGAGACGGAGAGAGGAAGAGGGATAGGGACAGGTTTAGCGTCGTTACAGATATGACAGTGATGGAGAGACGGAAGGATGGAGTGAGGGAGTTATGGAGTAATGGAAAGGGAGGGAGGAAGGAGAGGAAGGAAGGGACAGAGAGACAGATTGCGGAGGGAGGGAGGGAGGGAGGGAAAGATAGTAGGAGAGAGGCAGTGCTCAAGTAATGGAGGGAGGGAATGCGGATAGGTTACTGCCACTACACGGTGAAGGTTAGCAGAGAATGGAGAGAGGTAGCTGGCGGGAAGAGTGGGAGGAGAGGAGAGAGTATACTGCTACAGTGAGAAGCTGTGGCCTGGCCTATGTGACCCGACTGCAGAGACACCAGCAGGGAACGAGGGATGAGAGTACTGTGTCAGCAAAGATAGACAGAGAGGGGTGGTGTGTGTGTGTGTGGGGGGGGGGGGGGGGGTAACGATGGAAAAGAGGGACAGGGGACGGGATGAAATTGAATTGTGGAGGTGGCAAAAGAGGAGGGGCTGGTGGGGAAAGAGAGAGGGGAGGAGAGAGAGGGAGAGAGGGAGAGGAGAGAGAGAGAGAGAGAGAGAGAGAGAGAGAGAGAGAGAGAGAGAGAGAGAGAGAGAGAAAGGGAGGAGAGGGTAGTTGCAGACTCCAAATGTATGTGTGAGAGTATGTACCCTGCAAGATGAGTAATAGCAGATATACATAGCTGCTGAGTTTTCCTGAAGTTGGATCTGAATTTAGGGCTGGCTTCCAAGTCGACCAAGGTTACATAAACACCCTGGCAGAGCTGGGAAGCGAATACGGTCAGTCCGTCAACCTTGAGGAGCACCACCACAACACTTAGAGCAAAAGGCTCGACCTTGGACCGCGGCAAAATAGAGAGAGAGGCTGACAGAGAAAGAGGCTGAGAAAGAGAGGCTGCAGAAAGAGAGGCTCACTGAGACGGAGAGAGCCGGGAGAGAAAGAGGCTGAGAGGGAGAGGCTGAGAAAGAGCGTGAGGCTGGAAACGGAGGGACACACTGTACTCTGTACACAGAACACAGAGAACAACACAGGGCTGCACACTCATAAAGAAAGATAAACAATCCATTATACCACAGTCCCACCCTGGCTTCATTTAAGTAGGCTAATTAAAACATACCCCTCAGTACAGTGTTTGAGCATGTACCTGCTGATACTGTGATTGGAGGAGATTTGCAAGGGTGTTTATTTTATTATAGTCGGGGCTGATCACTGTTGTGGAACATCAAGTCTCGACACGAAGGCTTCTGTTTCTATAAGTGACACACTGTGTAGGTAAAATGCTGACCACAAATATGCAAATTGAGAGCAACCACTCTCATGAATATTGATTAAACAACTATTAAGAATGTATAAATCACCAGTTAATAGTGAATTAATCTTAGCTTAACCTACACACAATAGTAGTCTCTCTTCCATCTCTCTACAGCAGCATGTCTCTCTCTTTCTCCACCTGTCTTCACCCCCCCTCTCACTTCCTCTCTCTCTCTTCCTCCCTCCCTCCCTCTCACACTTCTACCTCTCCCTGTCCCTCCGTGCTCTTCTCTCTCTTCCCTTCCTCCCCTCTCGGTCTCCCCTGCCTCCCTCCTCTTCGTCACCTACAGTCCCCCTACAGCACGGGGAGCCAGCCCCCCCCCCTCCCCCAACCCCTGCCCGAGCACAGCTCCTATTAAAAGACTAGCCATGCTAAGATAATAAGAGGGCTTAATCAGACTGCTGCTAAAATTAAACTAACCCCCCCCCCGCCGCCCCCCCCCCCCCCCCCCCCCCCCCCCAGCTATGGGCGCTTCTTCCGTTCACAACGGAACACTCACTACAGCTGGAGGGCTGAGAGATGGTCTTTTTGGAGCCCTCTCTCCTTCAGACTTCCCTGTGACTAGGGGGCCTTGAGAGCAAGAGTCTCTCTCTTTCTCCTTCTATCCCCCATCTATGAGATGTGAGTCAGAGGGTGGGTGTACAGCTGGTAGAGACAGACTGGGACTGGGACTGTTTAAGCATAAACAGGAAACAGGAAATGAAATCGCTCTTCTCCCTTGGTGCCCGACAATGGCCTTGTTGTTGTCCTCTTTGCTGCTCGCTTTACGAAAGCTGCTCTACATTAAATATTTACATACACAGTTTAATTAGCGACTCCTTCGGGAGACGCCACCGTCCCACTTCCTCTTTAATTACCTCACATCCTGGAGACGAATGGAGGGGGTGGGTGTGCTGTTGATGGGGCTGTCCCCATGGTGACCTGAGATCTTTCCATATGCCAAGGGCCCAGCTTGTGGCATCTGCTCAGAAAAGCTATATAAATCAATGGCAGTGGTTTTGATATGTAAGGCTTGATTGAAGCCTACCATATGTCTGTGTGTATACATACTCCCTGCCTGTACATGGCCCAGATAAAGTGCCCACAACATTGCTTGTCTCCATTTTCTTGCTACAGTACAGATATACGTTTACATTTACATTACATTTAGTCATTTAGCAGACGCTCTTATCCAAGGACACAACGTCAGTTGGCACGGCCAGGAATTGAACTGGCAACCTTCAGATTACTAGCCCGCTTCCCTAACCGCTCAGCCACCTGACTCCCATATACATTTGTGTCAGTGGCCATTGACATGCCTGTCATGTAATGATGAAAACAACACAAACTAGAGAGGGTACAATTTCTGGGGAAATTGTAGGGTGTGCCTGCTTGCGTCGGTTGTAAGTTTTTCCCTTCTAGTGATATTTTCAAGCATTTAGCCTACTCATATTGCATATTTCATTAAGAACACCCTTTGAAACAGCTGCAAACCCCCTTTGAAACAAGCTACTGTAACAACGTTGTCACTGGCAGTATGGAATCGCGATTCAAACAGTACCGTCTGCTAACTGAAAATATGCCCCCCAAAACGTAAATAAGTTTGACATTAATGTAGGGGGAAATGGCTAATTCAAAATAAGTTTGCTAGAGGCAAGCTAGCTGCTGTTGCTCCACATTTCACTGATTGTTTGAAAGCGCCGGAAATGAGAACGTTTCTTTTGACATAAAGTTTAGCTGTGGCATTGAAGACAGTACTACACACTGCCAGTGGGTAAGCCGAGTCTGACTGAGGCTAACGTCAAAACAAGCCGTGGTGTCACTCAAATTCCAAGTTTTACACAAATCACAAAAATATGCTGACGCGCTGGCTGTCTTCGCAATCGCCATATCTTTATAACACTGCCCTCCTTCTGATTTTTTATGTAGAATTGACCCTGGTACGAAATTAAGAAAATACTCATCAAAGATCGACAACAGCTGACGCAATCGTCAACGGAGGCTGACGGGGCTCTCACGTAGCAAACCAATCAAAGTTTTTACAGCAACCTACATTAAAATCTCACCTTCTGGCTGTCTTCACAATAGTCATATCGTCATAACATTGCCCTCCTTCTGTGTTGTGGTGTAGAATTGACCGAACTATAAAAATACGAAAATACTAAACTACTATGACGCTTGCATGGCTGCCGCCTAGGCAGTCTCACGGGCGACCCGCACTCGCTCAAATTACAAAGACTTTCACAACCTAAATAAAAAATCCGAGATGGCAGTTCCACTCGAAATTGCTTTCTCAACAAAACCCAATGGTTGGTAATTTGGGGGGTTGGCATTTTCACTCATAATCCAAGCTCCAATTTGCGTGCTCGAACGTCTCTATCACGTTGTATCCATGCGTCGTTGCTAACGTGTGCTGACGTAGTGACGTAGGCTAGCACTGCTTCCCTTCGTTGACAGAAGACACTTTTCGCCCCAAAAACTTGAGCTCAGCCTAAACCGTGCAACGGAACGTAAATCCCAATAGAAGCAACGCAATCGAGACCAAGACGAAACTTTTGACACCTAGGTTGTCTGTGTAGGCCAAATATTGACTGAGTTTTAGGGGTGGGAAAATAATAATAAGAAGAAGAAGATATATGTGAGAGAACAAAGGTTTGTGCCCTTGCCGAAGGCAAAGCACACCCAATGAATAAAAAAAGTAGTTTTGCTTAGAACATGACTCCGTATACTGTGTTTATCCATTGAGATTCCCTTCCTGTTTGCCTCTGGGACAATAAAGTTATAAAACAAAATCGAAATCAGGCTGATTCATATCTCTGTAGTAAATATCATGCAGGGCCTTTTCTAATATTGTTGTGTAGAGGTGAAAATCTGTCTTATAGCCACTGCTGAAAGCTGATCCCTTCTCTCTCCACATCCCCCAGATAAGAAAATGAAACATAGAGCAAAATTTATGACAGCTAAATGAAATAGCTTAAAGAGCATTTCGCTTCCCGTATAGCAATAATGTCCTCCTTTGCTTTCTATCAGGGTGTAATTCTACAAAATGGTCAGATCTGAGCACTAAATGCCAGACTAGACCATTAATCACAGCTGTAATTATGACACACATACACACACTCTTGCGCGTAGACACACACATGCACACAAAACACACACATTCACCACTGAAATGTCAGTGGATTCTGGAAGCAAAACTCTCTTTCTCCCTTTCCCTCTCACTCACTCTCCCTCCCTCCCTCCTACTCTCTTCCTCTCTCTCTCTCATTACTTAAATGTGCCATTAGAGAAAAGCCCAGTCTGTTTAATCCAGTCTTCCATCCATATGTCCAGTCCATGCTGTTGACAGGAAGTGATGTCTTATGTAAGGTTGTACTGTCCGTGTGGAAGTGTATTCTTGCTAATGATGTACAGACTGGTCAACGCTAGGACCTGCTCAGTGAATATGCAGAGATGGGAAAAGGGACTCTGCAGGGAAATGAAAAGGGGAGGGGGAAATAGAGGAGGAAAGACAGTGAAGGGGAGAGAGTGAAGGAGCAAGAGAAGAAGGAAAAAGAGGTCGACATTTAGTGAGAGGGAGAGTGGAAGAGCAAGAGAAGAAGAGAGAAACTGAAAGAAAGCAAGAGATGTGCTGTATAACTGTGCCAGCAGTGATTCGTGACCATTTTAACAAGCCCTTCACTGCAGCCTAACACAATGAAGTGGTGAGGACAGCAGCTCTGAGTCTCATTTAGAGTCTGGAGGAATTCTACTTCGATTTACACCTTTTTATCATGTCACAGCTCTGTGAATCCCCACGGTACACATAAATAAACATTATTTATAAACATTCATAACATCGCTCAAAGACAAGTATGCCATACTTAACCACTGTGTATACGAAATACCTCCAGTGAAGAGTATCTTCTGTGATCTGTGATTCATGACAGTAACAGGTCTTAAAAACCTTCCTCCAAACTGCACTATGTACAGTATGATCCATGTTACCTGTATATTGAAGAAATCTTACAGTAACAGATGAACAATACAAATTCAGATATTCTCTGGTGATTCACTCTGGCAGTTATGAGGGAACAAGAGTGGTGGCCCTCTGGAAACCTGTGTCATACTGAGTGATTTTCTGTCATCCCCCATCCCTCCATCATCCCCATCCTCATCCCTCCATCATCCCCATCCTCATCCCTTAGCAATCCAAATATCATCGAATAACGTCTCACTCGAGGAACTTCCGGATCCCCTCTCAGATCTGGGTACAGTGTACCTATGGCAGGTCCAGGTTGCTGTGGCAACGGCAGAAAATAGAAGATTTGCAGTCCAAAGGCAGGTGGCAGAGTGAGAGGGGGATTAGATGAATGAGGGTGAGGGGATGGAGACGGAGTTTGGGGTGTTTCACGGAGCTCTGCAGATGAGGCCTGGACTGTGACTCGGCAGATCCTGCTCACAACCTCACACACGTCTGGCGGGAAATGTATCAGGCTGTTAAATCTCCCCTGACAGGGTTCATCTGAAGCTCTCTTTTTTTTATTTTCTTTCTTTCTCTCTCTCTCTCTCTCGTCTCTCTCTCTCCTCTCTCTCTCTCATCTCTCTCTCTCTCCTCTCTCTCTCATCTCTCTCTCTCTCTTCTCTCTCTCTCTCTCTCCTCTCTCTCTCTCGTCTCTCTCTCTCTCTCTCTCTCTCTCTCTCTCTCTCTTCCTCTCTCTCTCTCTTTCTCTCTCTCTATCTCTTCAATTCCTTCTTGCACTTATCCTGTCTCTCTCATTCTCTCTATCTATTCCTCTCTCTCCCCACATCCCTTGACCCCCCCTCCCTGTTTGCCACCCTTCCTTCCTCTCTCCTCTGTTTTCTCCATCAGTCTGCCATATGTCTGACTGTGAAAGATGAGACAGTGGGCCAACAGCATACTTGTAGCTTGTGAGAAGAAAGGGATCAAAGCTTCATCCCACCAAATCAACTTCTAATTGGTGGATGAAGAACGGCCTGGAGTGGGGAGAGAGAAGAAGAAGTTCTCCAGTTATGGTCATGGTCTTGTTTGATTATCATTGGTCTAAACAAAACACCAAAATGCCCATTGGTATAACCTCTCTCTCTTTCAGCCCCTCTTTCTCTCAGTCTCTCTCTCTTCAGGTTTGTTACAATGCGATCATTCAGAGAGACACCAAGAGCACCTTACTAAATCGAATTATCTCTGTCTGCATGTCTCAAACACGACAAACAAAGATACACACCAGGAAATAAATCCCATTTCACACCATGACTGATAAGGGAATACAGCAGACCGAAGGCAGGCAGCTCCGTCCACTGGCAGGATCGTAACTAAGCCAACAAGGCCTCGCCTCAGTCTTTCAGTCAGATCAAACAGATCTATGTGTTTTATTTTCATGTCCGCGGGCATCGACGTGTGATAGGAGGGGTGTGTCAGAGGGTGAACTCTGAGTACGTTTCACAGTCAGGACACATTGGGTTTCTCAAGAGCTCTCTTTGAAGTCTGCCATTTTAAGAATATCTTTTGGATATCAAAGGCGGACTGCAAATGGATGTATCTTCGGAGTCGAGCAAGATGGACTTTCTCTCGCTCTTGCTTCACCTTTGGATCTCTCTGGCTGTCCCTCCCTCCCTTCCTCTCTCATCCCCCCGCATCCTCCCCTCCCTCTTTTCATTCACTCTGCCCACTCCTGTCTCGCCCTCACTTCTCTTACATTCATGCTCTCTGTGTCTGACTGAGCTCCGGCTGAGCTCTTCACATATATTCTCCCCTCTCCCTCTCTCTCTCTCTCTCTCTCTCTCTCTCTCTCTCTCTCTCTCTCTCTCCTCTCTCTCTCTCTCTCTCCCTCTCTCTCCCTCTCTCTCTCTCTCTCTCTCTCTCTCTCCCCCTCCCCTCTCTCTCTCTCTCTCTCTCTCTCTCTCTTTCTTTCTCCTCCACATCTCTCTGCTGTTCCAGGCTAACAGTGTAAGTGACATCCGAGGAGATTCCTGGGGGCTGTGAGTGACAGCTGGGCCTACACGGGTCAGCAGAGGCGGCCCCAGCAGCACCGACCACAACCTCACCACCCCCCCCCCCCCCACCACCACCGCCACCATCTCTCTTTCTTCTTCTAACTGCATTCTGTCATGCCACAGGTTACTCAGACAAGGGTGACAAGGACTTTGGTGGACCCCATCACCACCCCCGCCCCCTCATAAAACATGTCAATTGAACAGAGTGCACTGATAGGTAATTGGAAGGGTGAGAGATTAAAAATCCATAAGTGGCGTCTCTTTTTCCTTCCAAGGCCGTCTCAACGGGAGGTGGAGAGAGAGCACACACATCGTTGGTTTGACAAGATCCGCTGGTTTTCTTGTTGTTGCGATGTGGAGAGGGAGCTGTGACCCGCGGCCTTCAGCAACAGACAAAGACGTCCTCCTTCCTCCCTTTCTCTCTCTTTCCATCTCTCTTGGTCTCTCTTTCCTACTTCAATGATCACCTCTGTTTCTCTCCTCCCTCCCTGTCTACTCTCCCCTCAGTGGTGTCGGAGTAACCAGCACCTGGTTGGGGAGGTTGGGGGGGGTTATAAATCCATTGTGAATGGATATTTCTATTGGGATTCATCAGGGTCTTTAAACGTAACCAACAGCACAAATTGATATATATAATTGATGATCCTATTCTGTGAACTCTCCTGACGGATTGATGAGTGAAACCTGGAATCGTTTGATTGTCCCTGACACGTCCATTTCTGATGATAGGGGAGTGTGATCCTGTTTGGAGTAACTTTATTGTCATGGCAACGTCCCAAACACTTACAAGGTCAGACACTGATTGAATCACAGAGTAATTAGAAGGGCGGTGTTCACCCTTGTTGATTGGCCGACCCATAGACTCTATTCAGAACAATGTAAAAATGACTTTGGGCATATTTAGGCCAACTGTAATTACTTACTATAACAATTTAGGACTGCAGAGGATCAGATAAAAAAAATCACACTTTCACATCACATTTACACTTAGGCTTTGTGCCAATTCTATTGGTTATTTGAATAAAATCACCATTACGTGTGCTAGCCGGCAAATAATCTATCCCACTGAGAATTTGCCCTCTCAATTACCTTCCACTCAAAGGCCATTAAGAGACGTGCTTTTCTGTTCTCAATGCACCTCTGCAGCAGCGGCTTGAAAAGGAAAAAATACATTTGGATTAAATCAGTGTCTTTTTTCACTGCACAGTAAATGAGATTATCTTTTCCTTGAAGACTTTAATCAGGCTCTCCCACAACAACCCCCCCCACCCCGCCTGCACACACACACACACACACACACACACACACACACACACACACAAGCACACACACACACACACACACACACACACACTGTGTTGCCATGGTAACCAAAAGATAGGTGAGTCTGTGTGGTTGTGATTGGTTCCATAGAGAGCTGGTGAACCAAGACAAGTTCAGACCGAAGAAAACAAAGATTTTTTTTTTAGATAAAAACACATGACTGAAAGCTTGACTTCAGAACAAGGCTTAAGAGGTTGCCTTTTGAAGGTAAATGTAAGTTGTCATAAATCCTTTACACTCTCATCAAATCTTATACACGTAGCTAAGATGATTCCTTTCCCCATTTGATCATACCATTTAGAGTTTGAAACCAAGTCAAACACATCAAAACATGTTTCCTGCTAGTGTTTATCACCCGTGTATGCGTAGCTCTTGCTTGCCACATCACACGAATTTCACTGTCAGAATGACCCTGTGTTGTACTATGCTGGTGACAATAAATCTCTTTGACTTTGACTTTAAGTGGTGGACCAGGTCCAACCAGCTCAACGAGTCTCCTCTCTCATCCTGCTTCAGTGCTGTGCAGACACCTTCTCCAGCACACCCGCTCTCCAACCTCTGCCGTTGGAAAGGAGCAGAGGAAGAGGAACTGATAACAAACAGAATTTGATCCACAGTGGAGAAGCCTTCAAAGGTGTGAAGAACCCTTGTTGGATCAAACTGAGAGGAGGGTTTTTTGCTCAATTGCTTCTCCACTCCACTCCTACACCCACCAATGCTACCCCTCCCCATCCCTCCCTCCATCCAGTCCCTCCTTCTTGTCCTCACCTCCCCTCATGCCCTCCTCTTCTTCTTCTCTGTCCTCTTTCATGTGAGCATATGGCCTCCGAATAGCTAGCGCCATGCTAAAAGAGCTAGCCAGAAGAGATCAAAAGGTTTTTCTTTTTTTTCTTTTTTTTTGGGGGGGGGGGGGGGGGGGGTGCAAAGGGGAGGGGGGCAAGGGGAGGGAGGAGAGTGGGGGCAGGGGGGGTCCTCTGACGAGGTCCCCAGGGAGCCTGTCTGTTGGAAGGCAGGATAGGGGGATGAGAAAGAAGAGAGGGCGAGAGGAGGAGAGGAGGGGGAGGAGGAGGTGAAGTGCTGAATCACAGATCCAGGCTCCAGCAGCAGACTGGGCTTCATTGAGATTCTGCTCTGTCCCCAACGACCAGCGGCTACTGGCAAACCAGCCGTGAAGTAGGACATTGTCTGACTGCGATACCGACACACACACACACACGCAACACACACACACAAACTCCCACACACACACCCATGTCCACACACACACGGACTCATACGCACATGCAGACAAACACACAGGTACTCACAGGAACAAACACACAAAGGAGTAACGAGCTACCCTGCAGAGATGGTGCTAATGGATTAACAAAGCAAATCAATACAGTGATTGTGAGATGTGTGTATACGTGTATCTGACTTCTACATTCTACATTGCTGGGTATTTTAGCATACAGAAGGACAAGCCTCATAGAGACCCCCTAGGGAGACTTTGCAGCACAGTGTGGAAGGTGTAGGATCTAACATGGTTCACCACACAACACTGATACAGCCCCGCAACTCCACATCGCTTCCACACTCACACACTGCTGATACGTGTGTGAGAGAGGGTGCAGAGTGAACAATCCTAGTCTTCATTGAATCACAGTGTGTGCACCCATTGGTAATGACCACACTCGATGATAAACACATAGAACTGCATACTCACACATACAGCTGTTTATACACACACACACACACACACAAACTCACACACAAAATCAAGGACACGAATCAAAAGTGCTGACTGAAATATGTTTCCCCTGCTGTCCTTCACTGCAGTCATTTGTGTGTGTGTTCAGCTTTTTCAAAAGGAGTGATTGGTTGCCATAAAAGTAGCCATTTTTAGCTTTAGTTGGCGGGAGGGGGGAATTATGCAACTGACACTGTGCAGACAGACACATCTACAGTACTTCTCTGTGAGAGACACACACATGGACCCTGACAACCAATTTCTTCTTTACCTCTTTCTCACCCACTGCCCCCGCGCGCTCTCTCTCTCTCTCTCTCTCTCTCTCTCTCTCTCTCTCTCTCTCTCTCTCTCTCTCTCTCTCTCTCTCTCTCTCTTTCTGTCTCTTTCCCTCCCTCCCTCCCTTATCACCTCTCTATCTCTCCCCTGCTCCTCTGTTGCCACGGCAGCAGTGTGAAAAGACAGTAGAAGAGAAGGGAGGAGTGTGATATAGCAAACGCCATTTCAGTCATTTTGATGTTCGTGTGAATGTAGGAGTGTGTAAGTGAGTGAGGAAACAAGATAAATGATAGAGCGAGAGATATAGGCAGAGGAAGAGGAGAAATAACTGGAAAGAGGGGTTGTGAGTGTAAGAGAGAGGAGGGGTAAAGAGAGAGAAAGGAATGAAGTGTGTAACTGAACAAAAGATCAAGCCTTTGGTGTCCATCTGTACAGTTTTTTCTTTCATAAAAAAAAAAATCTCCAACTGGTGTGTGTTCGGCAGTCTCTCTGCTGGATCGATGGTGTGTGTTGTGAAGCATGGTCACACACACTTGTCAAACAGGTCGATTACAGCCACATTGTGGCTATGTTCTCTGGGGCAGGAGAGTACATCTCTCCCTCAGCATTGACTATCTGGAGGTTCACAGTGAAAAGTTTCACTTCAATGTCCATATATACTGACTCAGTGAAATAAATAATACTGAACACAGTCTCCTCTCCTCTCCACTCCTCTCGTCTCCTCTCCTCTCCTCTCCTCCCCTCTCCTCTCCTCTCCTCTCCTCTCCTCTCGTCTCCTCTCCTCTCCTACTCCACTCCTCTCGTCTCCTCTCCACTCCTCTCACTCCTCTCCTCCCTCCCCTCCCTCCCCTCCCCTCCCCCTCTCCTCCCCTCTCCTCTCCTCTCCTCCCCTCTCCTCTCCTCTCCTCTCCTCCCCTCTCCTCTCCTCCCCTCTCCTCTCCTCTCCTCTCCTCCCCTCTCCTCTCCTCTCCTCACTGTGTCAGTCAGGATAATGCTCTGATGCTTTAATCTGCAGCTCCACGCGTCGGGCCAAAGACTCCCATCTAATTATGACACGTCCGCATGAGCCCATTGTTGCACCTGTCAGATCCACTTACCACTCTTAAAAGCAAACAAATCATCTGAATCCTCCACCCCTCCCTCTGTCCCTCCCTCGTCTTCTCCCTCTCGTCTGACCCTGTGTTGGTTAGACGGCTTCAGCAACATACGGGCTGTTAATCCTTCCATAGATCCCCTCCAGATTATTTAACAAGGTAGGCCTTGAGGCTGATATTCTCTCTCTCTCTCTCTCTCTCTCTCTCTCTCTATTTCTCACACACACACACACACACACACACACACACACACACACACACACACACACACACACACACACACACACACACACACACATACATATTCACACAAATTAAATTCAGAGACAGACAACTCAACACGTGGTGTATTCTGTAAACAGACACAGACACACACACTTAAGCACTAAAAAACACACAATAACACGCAAAAACACACACATGTCAGATGGCACCCTGCTCCAGAGACCTTGTGCTCTTTGATGTCACATCAGAAGGGCTGTGAAGACAGAATCTCATTCCCATCCAGTTCTGCATGACAGTCATATTTCTCTCTCTCTCTCTTTCACTCTCTCCAATTCTTTCATTCTATCCCCCTCCTTCTTTATTTCTCAAATTCACATTGCCTCTCTCTCTTTATGTTCACTAAGATCCTTCAGAAGCAGAATGATCCCATTCTCTTATAAAGAGCCTAGTGAGCTGGTACAGGAGGAAAAACGGAATCTTTGATTTGCAGATACCGTGCTGGCATTGTTGTACAGACTCTGGAGACAGTGGTCTGTTGTGTAGTATGCAGAGCGCCTGTTTCTATATTCGTAATGGGCTCTGTGTCCTGGCATTGATTTTTATTATCAGGAAACTCAGTCATTTCTCAGTGTGTGTAACCTAGTGAGCCTTAGGCTAGTACATTCAAATAGGATTGGTCATTATCTTCCTCTTTCACTCTTCTTTCTCTCCCGGCCTCCCCTCTCCCCTCTCTCCCCTCTCTCCCCCTCTCCCCTCTCCCCTCTCCCCTCTCCCCTCTCTCCCCCTCTCCCCCTCTCCCCTCTCCCCTCTCCCCTCTCCCCTCTCTCCCCCTCTCCCTCCTCTCCCTCCTCTCCCCTCTCCCCTCTCCTCTCTCCTCTCTCCCCCTCTCTCCTCTCTCCTCTCTCCCCTCTCCTCTCTCCCCCTCTCCCCTCTCCCCTCTCCCCTCTCTCCTCTCTCCTCTCTCCTCTCTCCCCCTCTCCCCTCTCTCTATGGTAGTTCTGCAGTCTGAAGTCATTCGAGGAAACAGTTACTGGAGTGAAAATGCTGCAGCATAGAGGATATTATTACGCAAATGGTGATTATAACAACAGACAGACAGACAGACAGACACACACACACACACACACCCACACACACAACCACATCAAGGCAATGGCAGACCCAAGGCAAAGATTCCCCATTTAGCGGATCAATCCACAGCATTTGCCGACCCAGGTTCATCGACCTTCTACATAACATGGATGAGCTGATCCAAAGCACAGCAGATGGGCTTAACCTCATCCACAGCTTGTAGGACTGATCTACGTAAGCCACAGTTATATGATTAGACCCCACTGAGGCTTCAAACCGTCAGACAAATGCTGAAGGTTACGGATAAGAGTCGGTCTCAGGAAACAGGGTCGGAGGTTGTACAGCATTACGGAGACAACAGCGCTCAGTTAGCTCCTTCTGCCGCTGAGCCACGTCGTCCCTGACCTTGGGAGGGCTCCGCACGTCCTTCGGCATTTCTACGTTTAAATATTTATAGGAGTACAGAATGCCATCAGCTCAACGCCTCCTTGAGGCATTCACGCCTGCTCGCCTGGAGGTAAACACGTCAGTATGATTCACGCGCACCACGTCTAATTATTCAGACCTTCTTACAGCATGTCGGTGTTGGGGTTGTATATCAATGTAAAAGAGCATGATAGTCAACATCAGAGTCAAAATACTGTAAATTATTCACATGACAGACATGGTCATCATTATGATAAAGTCAACAGTAGGGTTTATACTTTACCTTAAACTGTCAGGTTGCACATGCATGCATACACACACACACACACACACACACACACACACACACACACACACACACACACACACACACACACACACACACCACCGCTGCTCCACTTGGTTACCCATTTATTACTCTGCTTATTCGTAGGGGATAGCTTCTTTATTTTGACACTCCTCGCACAGTTCCACTTCCAGTGATGAGATATGGTGAGCATTCTGCGACCCTTAACTATATCAAATCGATTTACAGTCTCATCTGTTAATTAAAGGGGATCAAAGGAGGGAGATTGGCTACTCTAAGAATATGTTCTGTCACAGCCTAATTTCACATTTTTACATTTAGATGAAAACAACATTCCCACACACAGTTCAGACAGTCACATAAATAACACAATTACACACACACACATATACATCTTGCTACACATTTTCAAGAAAATCCTGGAGCATATCCATCTGTGTGTGTGTGTGTGTGTGTGCGTGTGTTTGTGTGTGAGCACACTGCTCTGCATTCTACTTGCTCCAAAGCAAACATGCGTTATGTGTATTAATGATATGCCAATACTGAGCACTTCAAAGGATTGTCCAGGCCAGCAGTCTCTCTTTCTCTCCTCTCCCCTCCTCTCTCTCTCTCTCTCTCTCTCTCTCTCTCTCTCTCTCTCTCTCTCTCTCTCCTCTCTCTCTCTCTCTCTCTCTCTCCCTCTCTCCTCTCTCTCTCTCTCTCTCTCTCCTCTCTCTCTCTCTCTCTCTCTCTCTCTCTCTCTCTCTCTCTCTCTCTCTCTCTCTCACACACACACACACACACACACACACACATACACACTCACACCACATGCTAACAAACACACACAACTCTTTCACAAACTACTCTTCCACATCTATACCCACTCTCAGTTACACACACACACTCTCTCTTTCACACCCACCCACCCACCCACCCACACACACACACACACACACACACACACATATATAGACACACTGAAACCCACAGACACGCACACACCTCCATTCCCTCATGACCACTAGCTGTAGTACATGTAAATGGAATGGCTCCCTGGGCGCTTTCTGTGTCTGCTTTAAAGAGTTTTCATCTGAGGTGCATGAGTTCCTCTGGTGGACTCTGCAGCCTCACAGAGACGTCCTGCATACAGAACACCAGGAAGAGAAATCCATGCACAAAAAGTCAAACGTCAACAAATGGTTGGAAACCATTTGGCTGGCAGAATTGCCAACTAAATGGCAAACACAGCTTGTTCCCCTCAGCAGGTTGCTGGTGGTTTCTGGGCCAGGAGTCAGACGAGCAGAAGGCCTCACACGGGCACCAGTTCACCCCCAGCTTCATTAACCTTCTCACTGCAGTGTGTCTCGGAGAGCTGCCGAGCTCGGAGAGCGCTCACACGGCATCACTCCGACGGCTAATCGATGACTTTTCATTGGTCCCCATTGTGTGCTAGTTGGCGTGGGGACCAGCTGTATGAGGGCCCCCAAGCCTGGGAACATAGCCTGGAGTTGAACCGGCAACCTTTAGCCAACCTTTAGATCTCTGTCAGTTGCTGTGGCACACCGGGTATTTAACAGCAGGGAGTGTTCCCTCATTTGGGTAAAGCCTCTATGAGGTCTGCCAGGGAGGTGTGATCTCCACAGACTGACAGCGTTACTCAGGTGTCAGACACATGGCATGTGTCATACGTGTGGGCAACACTCGGAACATGAGATAGCGATGAGGATGATGATGGGGGAGGAAGAGGAGGGGGAAGGAGGATGTGCCCTGACGTCCACTGGCCTCAGGTGACCCTTTGAGGACGAAGGGAGGGATGAGAGACACCTGGGGGAGGAGAGGAGGACATCTCATCCTTCTGTTTGATGCGTTGCTCCTGTACGAGGTGGGGTGTAGGAGCTCTAGTGTAGGGGTGGGGGTGGGGGTGGGGTGGGCTCTCACTGGACAGGACAGGTGAAGGTACACGACTGGGAGAAGATAGAGTTGGAGATTGGGGAGGCTGAGTCAGGCGTTCACACAACGAGCTGGATGCCAGTAGATACAAAATAGAAAAAACACCTTTCCCACTCTGCATGACAGTCCCTCACCTCCCTCACCTCCCTCACCTCCCTCACCTCCCTCACCTCATCTCACCTCCCTCACCTCCCTCACCTCCCTCACCTCATCTCACCTCCCTCACCTCCCTCACCTCCCTCACCTCCCTCACCTCATCTCACCTCCCTCACCTCACCTCACCTCCCTCACCTCCCTCACCTCCCTCACCTCACCTCACCTCCCTCACCTCCCTCACCTCCCTCACCTCCCTCACCTCACCTCACCTCCCTCACCTCCCTCAGCTCACCTCCCTCACCTCCCTCACCTCACCTCACCTCCCTCACCTCACCTCCCTAACCTCCCTCACCTCCCTCCCTCACCTCCCTCACCTCCCTCACCTCCCTCACCTCACCTCCCTCACCTCCCTCACCTCCCTCACCTCACCTCCCTCAGCTCACCTCCCTCACCTCCCATCCTCTCCCAGTCCATCTTCTCCCCCCATCCTCCCTTCCACTGTCCCTCAAAAATCAGATGGGTGGTTAAGGCATGATGGCCAACATGAGTCTGTTCCTCTTCCCCAGAGGTGCTCTGCAAGCGGAGGAGAGGGGGGTGGGGGGTCGGGGGCATGGGACCATTGATTTCTGTGTGGCGTTGTTGAAGGCCTCTGGCCCCGGAGAAATGAATGCTTTCCCAAGGCCAGTGATGACCGGACTGGAGCAAGCCTTGGGGAAATCAGCCTCTAATTAAAAGCCAAGGTCTTTCCCGCCCTAACACACACACACCAACACCACTTCCACGAACACCGGCAGAACGGTAACCAAGAAGAACAGCCTCGTTACCCAGCAGGGGCGCTGACATCGGGAGACAACAACGGCTGCTTAGTGACGACATTGAAAACAGTCGCTGCCGTGGTGAATCACTGGCAGGTTTGTTTAAAGTCTCCTCCACTTGAAAGCAGTCTGCAGACACATACCTATCATTGATAAATGAGAGGTAATATCGCTCATTTCTTTATCTCTTCCCTCTTCTCTCAACTCAGCAGATTCATGTTTATTCCAAAGCACGCAGACACACATGCACACAAACATACACACCCACGCACACGCCTTGTGCAAAGAAAAGAGCTTTCATGACACATCATCTTTCCAGCAGAGCCTCCGTAGGCTTCTCTGCTCTTGTGAATGAACTTGTATCAAACGGACTTGATTTAACTAATGATGAGTCGTTATATTCCTCTCGATGTCTCGCGTAGTAGTTTTGGGAATGGGGGCGGGAGGGAGGAGGAGAGGAAGGGGGAGAGAAAAGAAAAATGGAGGGAGAGAGAGAGAGGTGGATTGAAAGAGAGGGAGGGAGGGAGATTTCTGTTTTGGTTTTGGCAGGAAATGAGACATGACATCATGAAAGGAGATTGGTTGGCTGGTGAAGCAACTGTGTGGCATGCCTCTCCACAGGTGGTCTTGACAACAAGCCACGTCTCACAGTATAGAATACGCCACTTTAATGTCAAGCAGCAGCCGACACACAAAAACACACACACACACACACTTCAGAGTGAAGCATGTTTCATCTGAATGCTTTTTTACCAGTCTCAGTGGCAGGAAATGAGAAGTAGTTGTCTTTCTCAGAGGTTTATTTTTCAGTTAAATGTAAATACCACAGGATGATGTTTAGAATGTAAGTGCAAGGATTTCCTGTATCAATGTACCAGTCCACAACTAGAAATAAAGAAGATAAAATTGTTCTAGATTTTAAGATCCTTCCATCTGTTCCTTGTCTGCAGTACAGACATATTAGAACCTGTTCATCTTCTTCTTCCACTACATTCTAGAGCTTTCAGAGCCAAGGTTCTAGAACAGTCCTGACTCCCAGCACCTATCACCTTGTCTAAGGTTGCTCTGCCAGGTGTGCTACGCTGGGATGTTGTCATCCACACAATGAACGAGCAAAATGAGGATGTCCCACTGTCCAAGAGCAGTGCGACAGAGCCCAGCTGGAACGATCCTGTGAGGGCAGACTTTGACCCTTGCCCTCATCCCACCTTTGCTGTCCTCTGACTGGAACATTGGTGGAGGGGGAATGAGAAGATGTGTGTGTGTTGGTGGGTGTGTGTGTGTGTGTGTTTGTGTGTGTGCTGCGGAGGCGGGAGAGGCAGTGACATGCCGCAGTAAGAGCAGCCTGCGTCGCGCTCCACTGAACACCGTTGACTAAGCAGCTCCCACACTCGAGGATGGAGCTGCACACACACACACACACACGTTTGTCTTTTGCACACATTTACAAACACACACACAGTTCAACCTTTCTCACTATCTCACACACACACCTTTAAACACACACAGGAGAGTGGTGTTCATCGCTGTACGGTCGTTCAGGCCACCAGGCATCTATAATCACTCCAAGGTAATCATAACCCACCATCACCTACTATGAGCGATGGAGGCCATCAGCTCACTGGCTCTCTCACGCTTCTCTGATGGATCTCTCCATCCAGCCTTGGCCTCCACAGACCAGCCCGTACCCCAGAATGGAGCAGTTATGTCTGGGTATCGCTGAAATATGGAGCACTTCTTTAGTGAACTGAATTCATTGCAGGGCAGAAATTTATGACCTGCTGGACGACGGCTTTTCAGGTGGCAACGTTCAACGCAGCATCGACGTGAGCGAATATCAAGTTCAAGTATTGTATTGCCAGATGCACAGAACAACAGGGTCAGACTGGGCACTGAACTTCTTTGGACAAGACAATGTAAAGCAACCTGGCATAAAATGACATATAAGTACTCAGAACATAGGTTACACCTACGATAAGCTAACATATAATATAATAAACCTCCTAAATATAGCAAAATAATAAACAATACAGTATACTAACAGACTGTAACAGGGCGTTCAAAGACTTTCCAACAACTGGACATGCTCTCACTGTTGATAACCAACCGCTGAAATCAATGTTCACTTCCATGAATGCAGAGACATCGGTGTCTCCGTACACCACAATGCACTCTAGTTAAGAGAGCATAATGCTGTCTGACAGCTGGTTAAATCTTGGACTGCTGGTCAGTGAGTGGCAGAAATCAGCCGGAATTATGCAAATCTATTGTGAAGTCCTTTGTGAGTCACCGGGATCTAATTATTACATGTCCAGCCTTATATAACCACTCAACTCAGGGTTTAACCACATCTTACCTTGACTGAGATGCTGCAGCTTATAGGGGCCATGCAGTGGAGTGCTGGAGTACACTTGGCCAAAGCACAGAAATCATCGGCTTTGAGGCTTCCAATGGAACGTGAAGTACCAGATATGCACACATTATCATCACAGCATGGCCCTGCATATATTACACGAGGATCGAACCCATATCTCCCACCGGACCAACAAAAGAAACCAAATGAGTCCAAAAGCCCAATCACGTGGTCCGAGAGTCATAAGGTTTAGACTTCGATTGAGCCGTCTCCTGGCAACAGAGTTCTAGAGCCAAGAGAAACAACAACATCCTAATGGAAATCAAACCCGCGTCACAGATTGTCTAATGTTCCAAGAACCTCTGTTCCAAACCACCTCTGCTACAAATCTTTCTCCATCAGTCAACTCTACCTTTTTTCCTGTTCCCCCATCTCCAGCTCACCCATTCCAATCTCCTCATTCTTTTCTGACTTTCCTCCCCCCTCCTCCCCTCCTCCTCTCTCTCCTCCCTTCAGCCTTACCTCTCCTTCGCCTAACTTCTCACATCCACGTCTCTCTCCTCCCTCCTTTTGCCTTTTTCCTCCCCACACTGTACCGCATCTAAAATGAAGCTTGTCATAGTCTTACAACTGGATGGCAGAGAGCTGAATGAAAAAGAAAGAGTAGGTGAGAGAGAGAGGGGCGCCCTGTGGCTCACCGGGTAGAGCGTGTACCACATGGGCCTTTCCACAGCAGGCCCAGATTCAAATTCGGCCTAGGCTCTAGGAGGGAGGGAGGACTGGAGGGAGGGAGGCAGAGAGAGGGAGGACTGGAGGGAGGGAGGACTGGAGGGAGGGAGGGAGGCAGAGAGAGGGAGGACTGGAGGGAGGGAGGACTGGAGGGAGGGAGGGAGGCAGAGAGAGGGAGGGAGGCAGAGAGAGGGAGGGAGGGAGGGGAAGAAACTCAGCGAGAGCGGGAGACAGACGTGAAGAATAATACTCACAGAATGAATCAGGCAACACCAGCAACCGATGTCAAAAGATTCCTTAGGGTGGGAGGTGGCTCGGTCTCGTAGGATGAGAGGGAGGAAGAGGAGGACAAGGAATCCGAGAGGAAGGAGGGCGGAGGAGGAGGGGGTCAAGAAGGACGTGAGCTCTTGATGTTTGGAGCAGTTGTTTTCCTTCGCAGTGTTGGAGTGTTAGAAGAGAGGAGTCCAATCTCAGCGCTTTGGCTTGAGTGGAGGACGAGAAGAGGGAGAAATAAATATCCTTCTGCAGTGAGTCGAGGTGTGCAGCCAGAGGTGAAGGCTTGCTGGTTGGGGGGGGGGGGGGGGGGGGGGATGAAGAGGGGGCAAAATGAATGAGTGTGCTGCTAGCAAATCAAAGGGCCGGGGACAAAAAAGAACATTCTGTTTCAATTTTTTCAAACAGGTTACCCTCCTCCCTCTCTCTCTCTCTCTCCCCCCACCCACCGCTCAACTCTGTTTCTCCCAGCCTCTCTAGTGGAAGGTGTACACACTGCGACCAGCTTCTCCTGGAGTAGTAGATCTGGCTTAGAGATGAATAGATAGAAGGGGAAAAAAACTACTCAATTAAAGAGGAGGAAGATAATGGTATCTGTGGACCCTGTTCTCCTCTCTTTCCTCCCTCCCTCCGTCCCTGTCGCTATCTATCTCTACCTGACTGGCAAGATTAAGGCATATAATCAAATTCGCTTAATTGGCCCCAATTGTGGCGACAGTCCAATTTTTTTCCAAGGCAATTGTTCTCTCTCAGGCTCTTTCCTTCTTCTCTCTCCCTCTCTCTTCAGGAGAGCAGAGAGAGTGCAGGGAATGACAATGCTAGTTCTGGCTGTCAGTCAGAGGGTTGAACTCCTCCACAGACCGCTATCTGTTAGAGGTAAACCCTTTATACTTGAACACCTCTATATCCATCCCTCCCCCGATTCCACTTTTCTTCTTACCCTGTCTTTCGCCCCTTCTCCTTCTTGAACAAATCCCCTCCACCTAACACAGGTTGTTTATTTCCTTTTCACCTTCCCTCTCTTTTTGTACTCCTCACACCTGTTCCTCAGCCCTCTGCCCTTTCCTTTATCACCCCCCTTCCTTCTTCCCGTTCTCACTTTTGCTTTCTATTTTTACCTCCTTCTCTACTATGATGTGTCTATCTGTTCCTCTCTTCTCTCTCTCTTTTGTTATCACGATCTCTACTCTTGCTCTCTCTCCATCTTTACTCTCTCCCTCTCTCTTATCTACATCTATATTTCCGTAGTTAATTGCTTTCAGGTGCTTCTCGCTGCAGGAGGGATGGGGGAAGATTTCACGCTACCTTCTTGATTAATTAAAAAGATGATTAGTCAGAACGAAAGAGCACAGGAGGACTTCTTCGGTTTTTGGACGTTTTGGTAAATCCAACAGGTCACAGTTTGACATGAAGACTTGAAGCCAATACGTCAGAAAGATAGAACATTGTGGAAGAATTCCAGAATCCTGTTCATTGTCTTCTACATGGTAGCGTTATCACTTTCTTGGTGACATCACTGAGTAGAACCCATGTTCTGGAACATTGTCAACCGTTGCCTGGCATCTACGGGTCTTCAGCAGGTATCTCTCTTACCTGCTTCCACGTTTATGTGGGTGAGGGTGTGTGTATGTGTGTGAGTCTGAGGCCGTATCATACATCAAAATGACCCCAAATCCCACTCTGAATTCATCAGAGCCAAGAGACAGGCAGCCTAGGAAAAGAGCGGGTTGCCATGGTACCCCCCAGAGGAAGCTGCTTGGGTGCTAGAGGTGTGAAGGACGCTGGGAACTTTAAAGGTTACCACGGTGAAGACGGCTGCCGTGGAAGGAGGCCAGGTTTTGGATACAGGAACTCGAAATAATACACCTACACAGAGAAGGAGAAAGAGAGGATGAGGAAGGGGTGTGAAGGAAGATAAGGTGGGGAAGAATGGGTAACACAGAACATCTGGCAAAGAGGTGTAGGGGGACATGGAGAGAAAGGGATAAGAGAAACAGAAGGGGTGGAGATTGGAGGGGGATATGTGGAGGGAGAGAGAGGGTGAATGTTGAACTATGCTAGATCGTACAGTCTGTGGCTCCCTGAGGATGACCTTTAGGCTACAGTGCTCTCTCTCTCTCTCTCTCTCCCTCTCTTTTTTTCTCTCACTTCCATTCTTTCTCCCTCTCCCTCTCCTTCTCTTTCTACATGTTCTCGTCTTGTTGCCATGGCATCCCAGAGTGGTCCATCACATGCATTACCAGGCAGTAATGTTGGTGTTGGGATTGGACGGTGGGTCAGGTGGCATGACTGTTTCAGAGCTGAAGTTCTTAGCTAGCTAGGCCTTTAGCTTCTGGACCACTGAACCCCAGCATCTTACCTTAAAACTCACTCCTGCAGTACAACCCATGAGAAACACACACACACACACATACAAATACATATAGAAACACACACGTACTAGACGCACACTCAAAAGCATATACTGTGGAGAGAAGCACACACACACACACACACACACACAGGGACTTGATAGCAAACAGAAACATGCACACACACATAAGGAGGCATTCTCACGCATACACATACAGACACTTGGTACAAGTCACATCAACGCAGCATAAATGGGTTTCCTATGGTGCTGATAGAGTTTCCAGTGGATTCAGGATGCATTTACACATGATAAATGTCCATGCAGCATTTATCATCCATCTCTGTATACATCTACTGGGTTCTAAATTCAGGGCCAGAGACAAGCCAGCATTTCAGGACCATTTACGACTTCTGTTGGGAACCTCGGGACTCGCACACATCGACATACACAAACACCAGCCTTCCTCATGACTCACTGATCTAAATCCTAGTTTCTTGCTTGAGGTCCCAGGTTGCCTGTTTATCTCATGCATGCCTCACACACTGAAACCTGGATCTTTGTCTCTGTGTGGGTGTGTAAACTGTTTAGGGATGCCTGTGTGTGTGTGTGTATGTATTTATATATATGTATATCTCTCCGTACGTAAATCTATTTGTGTGACAGGAAAGAAAAGTGTGTGTGTGTGTGTGTACGTGCCTGAGCAACCTAACCCTCCCCTGAGGTTGGGGCGTTCTTGAACAGACTCTGGTTTGTCATTGTTGTATTCGCCCCTCACATCGCCTGAAGCCTTGTGCCAAGCTTACTACACACACACGCATACACAGATATGAGATATTCAGACACACACACACACACACAGATGACAAAAGGTGATAGGGACCCAGAAGGTAGCATATCTTGAGCTATCATCTCCCTGTCAGACTGGCTAATGGCTAGCTAGCAATAATAGTGTTAGCGGTTAGCCTTTATCTTGATTGTTTAACCAATTATCTGTCAGCATGGCTGTGTGTGTGTGTGCATGGTCGGGGGGGGGGGGGGGGGGGGTAAGTAAAGGGGAGAAATCAGGAGAGATGGTGATGAAGAAATGGAGGGATGAGGGGATGGATGGGGAGATGGAGGGATGGGTAAAGGGAAGGTGAAAGGGACAAGCAGGTTGGGGTGAACATAGATTGTTGGACACCTCAGTCTGAACGGGTGGTTTCCTTGACTTGGGGATCATGTGTGTGGATGCAGACTATGGAGATGAAGGCTGTAGGAGGACAGGAGAGAGGGAACGAACGGGAGAGAGAGGAGAAGATCAAAACAGAGAGGAGGGGAGAGGAGGTGAGAAGAGAGAGGAGAGGAGGAGAGAAAAAGAGAGGAGAGATTGTAGGGTGACGGACAGGAAGGTGAGGAAGGATAAAATGGCTGATGGATGACAGGGGGGGCGATTTTGGAAGAAAAACGATTGGAAAAGGTGAATTATGAGGAACAATGGAGGAATAGCTACTGCAGTGAGAGAGAGGATGAAAAAAGGATGCAAGAGAGAGAGAGAGAGAGAGAGGGAGAGAGAGAGGGGGAAAGGAGAGGAGAAAAGAGAAAGGAAGGAAGAAGAGGTAGAGAAAAGACAGGGAAAATCCCCCTCTCTTACACACTCACCCGTCTGGCCCCCTGCTCCATGGACCGATGCTTAGCTCCAGCACGGTTAGCGTTTAGCGGTTGCCACGGCGGCAAAAGAGAGAGAGAGAGAGACCCTCATCCGAATGGCAAATGGACAGACGGCGATTATGAGCGTGTGCACCAGCGCCGGGAAAAAGAGAGAGAGCGAGAGAGTGAGCAAGGCAGGCAGCAGTGGGAGGAGGGATAGGGGGAGGGGAGAGCGCGAGGGTAGGAACAGAGAGGCGAGAGGGGGGAACAGGAGAGAGAGGCGCACAGACAGAGATGGACTCTGTGACAAGTCTCATGTCCTCATGCAGCCTGAGCACCAGCCTCTCTCTCTCTCTCTCTCTCTCTCTCTCTCTCTCTCTCTCTCTCCTCTCTCTCTCTCTCTCTCTCTCTCTCTCTCTCTCTCTCTCTCTCTCTCTCTCTCTCTCTATCTCTCTCTCCTCTTGTCTCTTCATTCTTACGTTCTTTCCCATACAAACGTCAGCTGCTGCTATCCTTTCATCCCCTGCTGTCTGTCAGCCCAGAACATCAGCACACACATGCACAAATAAAGAAATACATTAAAAAACAAGCATAGACACAGACACACACACACAAGCAAGCAAACACATCCTGCATGGTCACACAGTAACACTAACACATAAGTGGTCTGACGGGCTACTGCATCTAACCACACACTGGAAACACATACACTGCAGTCTGGAATCATCTGTTTGGTTCACACACAGAGAAATACATGTCACAGAAAACGCACACACAGGCTGTACATATTGCTTACATCAGAAAAAAGAGTGCACAAGTGAATGTGTGTGTGTGTGTGTTTTCAGAGAGGGTGGAGGGAAAGGGAACGCCTAATCACAGTGGGAGACAGGCCTCATAAACCTTCTGCTCCACAGGAGGGTTAGGAAACATGCCTCTCTATAAATTACCTTCACATCCCTTCTCTCTCTCTCTCTCTCTCTCTCTCTCTCTCTCTCTCTCTCTCTCTCTCTCTCTCTCTCTCTCCCTCTCCCTCTCCCTCTCCCTCTCCCTCTCCCTCTCCCTCTCCCTCTCTCCTCTCCCTCCTCCCTCCTCCCTCTCCCTCTCTCTTCAAGTGTCTTTGGCTTGGCTTTTGTTTCTTTGTGTAAGTGTTGCCCTGTGGGTCATGGTGGTCATAGTGGTCATGGTGCTCATGGTGGTCATGGTAGTGGGTATGATTACAGAGTGTTCCAACACGCAACATACAATCCAGCTTTGCATTCATGTTGAGATACAGCGTGATAGAAGCTGTTTGCTAACCAATTAAACACACTCCAAGGACAGGATGGAGACCTGTACACAGCATAACACACAAACACATTCAAACACACACACATGCTCTCACACTGCTCAAACATAAACTCATGCGCACAACTCTGCTTACACACACACACACACACACACACAGAGACTCACACATGCACACACAGTTTGACGTGTGTGTCCCCTGCCGGAGGGCGGTGTGTTCTCTCCTCCTTTATCTGCATGTAAAACTGCAGTGTTTTATCATCCCTCCCTCCTCCTCCTCCTCCCTCCCTGTCCTCCCTCCATGTCCTCCCTCCTCCTCCTCCCTCCCTGCCCTCCCTCCATGTCCTCCCTCCTCCTCCTCCCTCCCTGCCCTCCCTCCATGTCCTCCCTCCTCCTCCTCCCTCCCTGCCCTCCCTCCCTGTCCTCCCTCCCTGTCCTCCCTCCCTGTCCTCCCTCCCTGTCCTCCCTTTCAGGAGGCGTCTGTGTGGTCCTTCTGTTCACGCCAGGCTGGGAGGACCAGGCCAGGGGAGAGCGGTACGGACAGAGGAAGAGGGAGAATGCAGAGAGAGAGAAGCACATGGGAGGAGGGAGCAAAGAGCCAGCGCAGGCAGAGAGCGAGGAGAGAGAGGGTGCGTGAGGGAATGAAAGACAGGTGCGAGAGAGAGAGAGAGAGAGAGAGAGAGAGAGAGAGAGAGAGCGAGAGAGAGTGGGAGAGAGAGAGAGAGAGAGAGAGAGAGAGAGAGAGAGAGAGAGAGAGAGAGAGAGAGAGAGAGAGAGAGAGAGAGAGAGAGAGAGAGAGAGAGAGAGAGAGAGAGGGAGGGAGAGGGTTGTGTTGGCAAGGCAGAGAATTGACATTCAAGCCTGTTACCATCCGTCGCCATTGGAATAGTGATCAGCAGCTCAACATTCCACTCACATAGCCTCCACCATCAATGAGGGAGGGAGAGAGGGAGGAGAAGGAGGGGAGAAGAGGGAGAGAAAACTACGTACGGGGAGAAACAAGGTGAATAACAAGGAGGGTGGAGTGGAAGAGGATGGAGAGGGAGGGAGAAAGGGAGGGAGAGAGGGAGGGAGAGAGAGACAGAGAGGGAGGAGGGAATGCAACGAAGGGCAGTGATGTAGAGGTGGGGAAGGGGGGATGCAGCTCTGAGTATGACGAAGAAAGATTTATGGTTGCACACATGAGCGCACTCACACGCACACATGCGCACGCATACAAGTGTGTGCTCACACACAGGCCCAAGCGTTTGTGAGCACACATGCATGGACCGTGGGAAAGGCACCAGGTTATACCCACAGGCTAGTTTGCATGGACACACACAGACACACACACTCACTGTTTTCCTCTCTCTCACACCCACTTCCCCCACATAAACACACGTGCTCTGCTCTAGTCAAGCAGAGTCCAAATGTTGGGTCATTTGCATAATCCTGGGTCTCCTAAATTGAGAAACATGATCTGGGTAGGAAACTGAGTAGGCGAGGGAACTGTGCTAAAACCCTAAGAAGAGAATCAGTCTTCCTCATGTTCTGAAATGCTAACGTGAGCAGCGGTGTCCCAGCTAAGTGATGGTGATGAACGACCAGGCAGAGGGATGATTCCGCCAGATGAACTCCTGCTGGAGGCCGAGACAGACAGCTCGACACTGTCGCAGTACGAGGTGTTGACACGGGGGCAGGAAGGTAGGGCGACATGCTACACGGCGCCACACCACCACGTCAAATGTCACACACACCCGGGCACATGCTCGGTCTCCTCCCCCTCTGTCCTTTCTCGCTGCCTCGGCCATCTCTTGCGCCTTCTTTCATTCTGTCTCCCTTTCCCTTTCCTCTACTCAAACTGTCTCCCTCCATGACTCTCCCCCTCTCTCTTTCTCCATTTCTCCGCTGGAATCGAGGGAGTATGCCAGACTTGAGACGGTCTGGCTCCATATTCCACTTGTCAAAGACCTACTATTACTGGATGTGGATATTGGAATGTTGTATCCAAGCTGAAGTCCAGGTAGATGGAAGAGGCACCACCCTTCTGTGAAAGAAAGAGAGAGAGAGTCTGTATCTATTAAAATAAATGACAGAGAACCACAGACATCCACATTAAAGCCCCAAGGTAAGATCAGACCCTGGATCCATTTCTGTCTCATAAGCCTGGCTCCAGGGGTCAGGGGTCAGGTCTGACTGGCACTGACCACACCATTAGGCCCTGGCTGCAGTCCACACTCAGCTGCCAACAGCCGCTACCATCCTTCTGTCTATGCCTCCATCCCTGCATCTTTCCATCTCTCTTTCTCTGTCTCCATTCCTCCCAGCTGCTTCCTCCTTTCTCTTTTCCATCAGACATCTCTCCCTCCTGTCCTCTGCTGCGGTCAGAGTAAAGGATGAAAGGAATGAGCAGTGGAGGGAAAGCGGGAGGGAGGGAAGGAAGACTTTCTTACAGTATTTTGAAGCCCCCTCTCTCAGTGTCTCTTGAGCTCTGGTAGCTAGGCTGGGGTGATTCACACAGCCTTCATCACGTTCCTAACTATCACTCCACCAGGGGGAAAAACGCCTCTTTGTTGACCGTTAACATAGTGTGTAAAACCATATAGATTTACAGACAAATTACGTCAAGGCAAGTACTTAAGCGATTGGCCTGAGTTTATTGTCTTGCCAATAAAAGCCATTGAATCGTGGGAGGGAGACAGATTACAACAGACTCTGTCTGTAAAAGAAGAGGCACGTTAAATAAAGTAGAAAGGGAGAATTCCCCCCCCTTTCACATTTCTCTAAATACAAAAGATCTTTTGAGAGCCTTGTACATCAAACAGAGTTTGACAAACGCGTGTTTGATACTGTTTCCAAGCCTCTGTCTAAGGTAAGTGGTTCGGAAGGGGCTGCTGTGTCCTTCATTCATCATCCCACGGATCCATTACATTCATTTAGTCCTTCCCTCCTCTTCCCTCGCTTCTCCTTTCCTCATTCGCTGCCCCCCCTCCCCCCCTTCTCTCTGATCCCCCGCTGTGCTGTCCCTCCTTCTTTCAGAGTCTGGTTCTGCATCTGACTTCATTACTGTAATTAGGAAGCTATGCTTGGTGACCTTAGATAGATCGGGGAGGGAGATAAAGGGAGGGAAGGGGGGGGGCAGAGAGAGAGAGAGAGAGAGAGAGAGAGAGAGAGAGAGAGAGAGAGAGAGAGAGAGAGAGAGAGAGAGAGAGAGAGAGAGAGAGAGAGAGAGAGAGAGAGGGAGCAGAGATCAGACTCCTTGTTGAGTGGTCCATATGGCTATAGACTGGTGTATGGATGGGTGCATATGCAGGAGCACAGGCATGCTGCCAATGGTAGTAGGACAGACGGAGTCTCTCTGATTCTCGCTCTCACACACACACACACACACGCACACACACACACACACAAAAAGCACATACACAGTACTTGAATGTGTATTGTTTTTCACACATGCAGATGGTGGCATAGACTGCGATGAATAGTTATTTACACCCATAAGCATGACAATGTTAACAGCACCCCAAATACACACACGTTCTACACTAACGGCTTACTTAGCTAATTTAATATATTTATTTAAAGCCTGGTTCATTGGGTCACTGTCTGTCTTAGACCAGCACCTCTAAAACAGTTCTGACACACAAATAAACACAACGACCCAGCTGTGTGGGTGTTAAACTGTCCTACTGGCTGATGCCAATGCAATCAGAGAGCGCCTTTCATGAAAGTTAATGAATCGTATCTCAGTGTCATTACTACAGTAGCGCCCACACTCACATGCCAGTAAATCAGTAGCATGGAGGGAGGGAGGGAGGGTGTGTTGTGTTGTGTTGTGTGGTTCTGCTAGGGTAGCTGTGCTGGATTGCCTGTGTTTATGAGCACCATAAAGAGCACCCTTCAACCTACTGAACCAACCAGTCATGAATGACAGTGGAATGAGAGACAGTCTTGGGCATGTCACAACACTGGCCCTAGCTGTAAGCCCAGGCTACTGTACAGAGAGGCTGTTTCCACTACGGGAGCGTCCATCCGTTGAGGTGTCATCTATATGACAAGACCAACGTGTCATTGATGTCCCCTTAAACACTTGCAGTGTTGCCCATTCACTGGAGTTATTTTGCTGCGTATGTGGTCAGAGTTTGATGTGTGAGAATGTTCAGTGTAACTCCAAATGTACTAGTAGCCAATCAGATGCCAGAAAACTGGCATACAAGATACTGTCTCTACTGCTGATGGAGATCTGTCACAGCACAGCTTGTAAAACTAAATATCACAGCTGTTCTTAATGACGTGTAATGCATTTAAGGATCATTTATTTGTGAATAATGCTTCAAGATTATTTACATGAGTAGATTGTAGAATAGTATAAGCATTTAAATAACAATATATCCTCTGTACTAGGTTGAAGTCACTCATTTAAACCCAGTACATCATGACTGCCTGACAATCTAGCACGCATGCAGCTCAGCTCATCCTCCCTCTCCCATTGAATGGCCGGTGATGGATGAAGCTGGTAGGCTGACAGACTGGAGCTCACAGCACATTAGCCAGCCCCTAGGGGGGTACTTGGGTGTGAAACAGTCAGTGTGAATTGCTCTCTCTCCGTGGCTCCCACTGTGCTGCTCTGCGCTCGTCCTCTGTCTCTCATTCACACTCTCATCAGATTATGTGCCCGAGTGTGATATTTCTAAGGCTAAAACAGATGGCAAGTTCACTGTTGGCAAAGGACGCTCACACACACAATCCGCAGACAAAAAAACATCTCAAAATGGATTACACTTGACACCCTGCACCAATTGGTATATGCTGTGTTAGCATGACTAAACTTGACCTTGATACAAGGCGGGAAATGCGGATGTGTGGTTGAACCAAGGAGTTACAGGTGTTCGTTCTGATGTAATGAGTCAATAGGTAAATCCAAGTCCTACTACCCATCAACAAGGACATGGCTCACACCCTACATTTTTTACGATTAAATACTTCCTTGGGAGAATTGAGTTGATGGGAGGGTAGTGTAACAATCAAGCACAGCGCAACTCGCAACCTAGCCATGCGACCTGGAAGGTCTGAGGGGCAGAATGTGCAAACAGCAAAAAAAAACTCCAAGGAGACTTTTTTTTAATCCTGTAAAAGCTTTGGCAGCAAGTCTCGCCAGGTTAGAGCTTTTCTGGCTGATTAAAAGAAATTAAGGCAAACATTGGCAGTCAAACAGCACAGGCTGTATCTAGGCAACACATCTACGTGGCGAAAGGCAGACAACTCACACTGCTAGGTCATAAACGGAGTTGTGCCTGCCTGTCATGTTACCAAACCACCCACGTCAATACTCCACAGTAAAACATGCAAGACACAATGTCTCCCTCTAGTGTGAAAACAGGACTACAAGGCAATATAACTTGTTTCAGCACTTTATTAAATTAACCCACATGGCATTTGTTCTGAAAGACATTGCATATAGGACAAGTCACAGTACACAATGCAAGGAGGCTGCTCATCTTTTGTTGTCTCAATTTGAAAGAACAATTGCACAATTGGTCTTCAGTGTGTCAAGAGTTCACAGAGTTCGAAGGAGCAGATGAAGCCGAGTTCCTGGTCACATGGAGAATCGTTCCATCTGTAATCATCTGAAGAACAACGGCAGTAATCAGACAAGGACTGGGACTGAAACAGAGCCAAGTCAATATACCTTACCTCCCCAGTTCATCACTATACACGGTTCCCTGCTGCCACCATAGTTGTTGGGCTCCCCAGCGGCCCAGGCAGCGTAGTCAAACGAGGACCCATCGCTCCAGAACCACACCCGGTCCTGAGAGAGAAAACAATTGAATGTCAAGAAACCAGGCATCAGTATGCTACGCATCCCACAGCCTATGGCACATCCATGAATCCAACGCTCACCTGAAAAGCATCAGTACCTCCAATCCATGTCACGGGGTGCCCATTAGACTTGCTGCCGACCAATTGCTGGAGGAACGTGTACTCGCTAAAGCTGTGCACAGAGGCTAGGTTAGCTCCCTGACGCAAACAAGACTGCTGTAGTGTTAAGAGAAAAGGACATATTGGAGCCTTGACAGGAAAATCTAATTACCAGACCCTGTAATCTGGTATTTGATGCAAGAACGCACAAACTGCCTTGTTGACTTGGTAGCCTATAGTTACCTCTGCACCAACCCAATTATTTGGAGCAGACACAGAAAGGTAACAGCGTTGTCCATTTTTGGTCCAGTCTGAGGGACAGCTGGGATAAGACCGTTTGTTTCGGTCATCCTTTTCTCCTGATTTAAAAAAAAAATAGGTCAACGGGAGGTCTCGAATAAGGAGATCGAGCACCGGACAGGGTACTAGTTATGTAAAATGGAAGTACTATCAATTTAGTAGGTTAACCTACTTGTCGGGTGTTTATTTTTTTAACCAACATTGTCACAAGACATATATCTTTACAACCATGTGTGGAAAATTGCTCTGTGCGGTTTAATGAATGCATGTCATTGTGCCAAAATCATTAGGCCTACATAAAAAGGATGCTATTATAGCTTTCAGTAGGCTACTATAGTTTGTTTTAAACATAACTTAATTGGCCCCTCACCTCTTGCACCACTCTGGACAAATACAGCACAGAGAAACAGAAGAATGGTCCACATGATCGTTTAAGGGATGTTTAGCCTATCCTGAAATGACAGATTTGTTTTAAGGTCATTGCATTTCGTACTAGCCGTCATCATTTCTCTGAACTCAGAAAATCCAACCAAAGTCAAATCAACAAGCGATCCAGCTAAAAATGAGAAGGACATTACCTGTTGAAAGATTGCTGCGTGTTTACAAAGTTATCTTTCACCAAAGAGAGATACAGGAAACATGCGAAACAGAAACAATCGGACGACTTTTGAAGTCAACTAACTTCATGAGCAACAGCTGGTAGCAGTTGATGGTAATTGCTAAATTACAGGTAGGCCTAAGGCCCATCAGACATAGAACCAGATGGGGGCGCTACATTAAAAAAAAATGCCTGTGTCCCGGTATTGAGCCCATAGACTGTACATAATGATGCTGGGATTTACAGAACAGAAAAACATTGGGGGGGGGGGGGGGGGGGGGGGGGGGGTGCATTTCAGGGCAGGTCTTGTTTTCCATTCGATGTAAACGCAATGCACCCCTTCATTTCTGTTCTGTATCTGCATCAAATTATTCTAACCGTATATTGAGGGGTCTAGTATGAGTAACCCCAGTAAGATTAAAAAACGTGACACTTTCCTAGTCAAAATTAGCAGGTAAAGTTAACCATCTCTTGATTACCAAGCCGCCTTCCTCCTGTGTGGTGCAATGTGGGATGCGTTCCAAACACACACATGCACACGCCACACCACACCTTTTTTCTCTTTCTGATTACCAAGGAGGTATCTCCAAAAACAATACAAGGATCAGATTCCACGGGCTCATTTTACAGCCATGAATTGGATAGCTTATAAGAGATGAGAAGATACCCGGTGGAGGATTCAGCCAAATTCCAGGAGTTACATTTTGCGTTTCAAACTGTCAACCATTAGCTGTAAAAAAACATTTCTAAAGTAACGTAGCTCCATTAGTGCACTACTTGTCCTGCCTGAATTGGCTTCAATAGATCCAATTTCTTCTTGGACCTTGTAAACACACCTGCAATCTTCAACAGGTACTTAAACTGCGATGGTTTGACACTGATATGGTTTTGTTGCAGGAGTTCTGATCATTAATTAAAGTCCAGGGTTGTCAGTAGATTTTCTTATGTATTAGAAAAACACATAGGACAAGTCCTATGATCAGAGATGTATTCTCTGATGAATGAAGACATGGGAAGGTCAACTGAGATGTGGGGGAGGGAATGTAGAAAACTGTGTGCTCCAGCCTCTTCATCCAGACTTGGAGTGCTCCCGTCCCTTTCATTTTCTAATAAACATCTTAAGCATTTAAATTGTTGGTGTATTATTTGCACTCGTGAATACTTGGTGTGTGTATGGTATGATCTACCCACATCAAGTGCAGATCTCCTTTTCATCATAAACACAAATGTGAATTTGTTTAATTTTGAATCATCTGAAGAGGACTGCTAGAACCATTTTAATGTCAGAACATTTATACATGACTCCATGTCCAACCAATTCACTTCATTACCTGATTAAAAGGTCTAATCAAAACCCGAATCTTTAGTTCTGCCATGTGGCAGTCTTTTAGTTTGACATTGTTGCTGTAGGAGGAATTCTGACAATATGTAGCCATAGAGTTTCCAATCAACAGAACCAGCAGAGATTCTGATAATGAGTTTCCTAGGGACGATCATGAATGTGTATAGTATCTGAGTGAACAAGGGGAAAGTTCTGTGTGGAGGTAGTTCCCTGTACACAAGATAGGCGACACAAGTTTTGTTGGCTTCGGCTCTTCATTGGTTTTGGGTTCAAAACCATGAAAACCCACCAAAATTAATTATTTTAAATGGATATAGCAAAACTTGATTATTTTAAAGGGATCATTTGATAACTAAAGGGTTAATAAAACTTTACGTTTTTAGTTCAACCATCTCTTGATTACTAGGCACTCTGTGCACACACCACACCTTTTTTATGTTTTTCTATCTTCGGAAGTATCTCCAAAAACAATACAAGGAACAGTTTCCACAGGCTCATTTTACAACCATGAATTGGATAGCTCTCAATGAAATCTGTACCCATTTCTACGTACCATTAAAACATATTATTATATAAATCAGTTTTTTTATGCTTTGTCCTACATCTTGCATGTAGAAACTAACCATTGAGTGTTTATCCATGTCTCTCTGACAAAGGAGGACATCGAACCTTGTAAAAATATGATATCTGACTTTTAAATGGTTCTGGAACCTCTCCTCCAATGATTCCTTGAGCAGCCTATAAAATGACCTTGCAAGTCATTAAGATGTATGTGTTCATGATCAAAATCTAGTCCATAATGAAATGCACAGATAATAGGAAACGTGTTATCTATCATATTTAAATCATGAGGTCTGTTATTGAAATTACTTTCTGCCTAATCAATAGTTTTCTCTGTGTAAGACAGTTGAATTTATTCAATTACCTCCGCACTAAATCACCTGTGCCTTTGCATTCAGCAGATAAAGCAATGCTCATTATTAATCCCCAATCATTAGAATGGTAGTCAGTTGTGTGTGTGGTGCACAAGGACCCTAGATCACACCCCAGAAAGAGAAGAAAGTGATGCTGATGAGTGATGAGAAGATACCCGGTGGATCATTCAGCCACATTCAAGGAGCATTTTTATTTTGCATGTCAAACTGTCCCTTGATCAACCCAGAGATAAAGACAGGGAAGAAGTGACACTACTGAGACACAAAGATACCTGGGACAGCAGGTCACACACATCAAAACACATTCTGAATATGCACAGGAGCAACAATCCTAGTTTGAACCTGATGTCCCTGCTCATGACACACCTGTCCCCTCAACAGAGCCCACCATGGAGTCTGCTGAAGTGCAGCAGCAGGACCTTCCTCTGGGTAAGATGATGAACCTAGATGCAGTGTCTGCATCAGCAGTGTTTGTTCTGAGTGTAATTGGCGCTCTCTGTAATGCAGCCATGACCATCAGCTGGTATCCATTAGTGCACATTAGTGCGCATAGACCCTATCTCTTAAACTGCGATGGTTTGACATTTAAAATAGGTTTTGTTTGCAAGAGTTCTGACAGACTAAGAAAGAATCGTTTTTTATACCTATTGGATTCCAACAACTTAGCGATGTGGACCATTCCTTTGCTTCTCTGTGCCGCTTTTTCCGTGACTGTGGCAACAGGTGAGATGCACAACACAAAATGTGAAAACATTTTCTTAACCTGAATCAAAATATACTTCTGTAGCAACTAGACTAGAACGGGTAACTAGTAAGGGATAATGCCCGACTATAAATTTTAATCCAGAATTGTCCGTCATAGTAGCTACCTTTTTTATTAGATCAGGTTGCCTTCTGATTTGAAATGATCACATTGTCAATGACAATTTCTCTGCTGGGTGGGTTAAACGCTGGGTGCATGTCAAGCTAAATGATGATTAGGCCTACTACTTTTGGTTTAAAATGATTATTTTTACAATGCTGGGTGGCAAACGGCTTGATGAATGTAACTGAATCTGTGAAGGTCAATCAAGGAAATCATTCTTCAACATTCCGGGTGTTGGATTTCACAAAGCAATCTACGATCTACTTTTTAATCTACCATTTGCACGAAAAAATTCCTTGTTAATGTATTTCCTTGTCATGAAAGTATATATTGGGAACTCTCTCTGTATTGGAACAGAAGCTTGTTGACACATCCAATTCCCACTTCAACAGGTACTGAGGCTGCCACTCTCAACTGGATCAACATGTTGAATTTGGTTGGATTGAATTCTGATAGCAATGACCCTAGAATGAATCTTTTGTGCTGTCTGTCTCTTTACAGGATTCCATCATCACCATGGCGAAGTTGACCATTCCTTTTCTTCTATGTGCTGCCTTCGTCTTGAGTGGTGCAATAGGTGAGATACACTCCAAACACACGTACACACATCAAAACACATTCTGAATATGCACAGGAGCAACAATCCTAGTTTGAACCTGATGTCCCTGCTCATGACACACCTGTCCCCTCAACAGAGCCCACCATGGAGTCTGCTGAAGTGCAGCAGCAGGACCTTCCTCTGGGTAAGATGATGAACCTGGGATGTGTCCTTCATGGGTGTAACAGCAAGGTTACAGTTTAGGCCACATGAGATGTGTGGCTGCCCTTGTGCAGCTCTCAATCTCCTTGTACGAATAAACTTCCATGAATAACTGCGCTGTGTAACACTACCTTTCTAGGACAAATGGATGAGGATGGAAACCCACCGTCTCTCCTCGATACAGAGAAGGAGCTGATGAGTGACGAGTTGGAAGAGCACGGGGAGGAAGAGGAAATGGCGGAGGCACAGAGTGCACGTCGTCCTACAAAGCGGCCCTCAGGATGGGCCAGATACGGGAGACGCAATTACCTGTATGTGTCCCTACGAAAACAATGGGTTGATGCAGAGGTAACTAGGCTGCTAGAACAGTAACAAAAAAACAACAACAATTAACAATATTACATTCTGAATAATCCCAGATAATTATAAATATGATTGGATTGTCCTGTTTTCCTGTAGCACAGTTCAGTGGGGTAGAATGTTTTAATGGAAAACGTATGAAAGTTCTAAGAACCTTGTCTTTCTCCTGCAGCTGTACTGTTTGCGGTTGAGAGCGAATCTTGCCTCCGTGCACAGCTCGTGGGAACAAAACCTCCTCCAGAGATTGGTCAAAAGCAGGACTGGTAGCTACCCCTGGACTTGGATTGGTGGGACAGATGCTGTTAGGGTAAGAAGGATAGGGTGTAAGGTGGGTCACAGGCATGTTTGATTCCGACAGCCTGTTCATGACATTCAAATATCTGTTAATCTCCCAAAGAACCGAGTGTGGTTGTGGAGCGATGGATCCAGGTTTAACTTCCAATACTGGGCCCGTGGGGAGCCCAACAATCACCGTAGACGGGAGCCATGTATCCATATCAACTTTAGCGGTAAATAACATTGTCACACAAATCACACTTTGTCTCCCAAAGACAAACACATATACAATGATTACTGGTTATATTTTTTCTCAGGTACAAAGAAATGGAATGATATATATTGCCACAAAACACTTGGCTTTATCTGCGCCAGATGAAGGTAGACCAGCCTGTAAAGCTGCAGCACTATATGGAGCCTGAATATATCTTTCTTTAATCATCCTTAATTATTAATCAATTCTAAATCATGTTTGTTATAACCATAGAATGGATACTTGTGTAATTCATTGTACTTTGAATATAAATGAGTGTTTTTTCTGTGGACCTTTTCTTAAAATTTTGATTTTGAGCAATCTTAAAATCTTTTATTTAGCATTGTTTAAAAGTGTTTCTCATTCAATAAAGTGTTGAAACTAACAGATGATTCAGTCAGAGCTTATTTTGTGTTCAGAGCGCTACCACCACACTGATAACTTCCACCTGTTCGCTCACGTCCATATTTATAATATATATATATATATATATATATATATATATACATACATACATATATATACATATATATACATATATAACTTAATATAACTTTATTTGCACTTTTATTTGACTCAAGGTCCAGATAGAAAAGTACACATAACCTATTACAAGAGGAGTACACACAAACATAAATACATACAGACATACTGACTACCACATATTACATAAAGGGAATGTACAAAACATACATACATACATACTTACATACATGCATACATACAAACATACATATAGCTATGCATAATAATGAAAACAGGTACAGATGTGTGTTTCAGTGTTTCCAGGGTTGGGAGGTATATCTGGTATCATTAAGTGCAAGGTTGGTTAAGGGGGTTAAAATTGTATTCTTCAACTCTGTTAATTGGCACATGAATCTGTATATAAAATTCTTCAGCACAGCATGGAAGGTGGGAAAATTACTCGTCACAAACAAATGGCTTGCACTGGTCCATCTTGGACACTGTAACAGGATTCTAACTGCATCATTGTATGCCACTTTTATCTTATGTATCTTTGCTTTGCTGTAGCTGCACCATAGGTGAGCTGCATACAGTGGAGTACAGTATACTCTAAAAAGAGATGTTTTAACTTCTTCAGTACATATATGAAATTTGCGTGTCATCATATTTGCTTGTCCATATAATTTACAGCACTGGCACTGTATGTCATTGTCGTCACGAAAATCATCCTTAATGATGTGGCCCAGGTATTTTGCTTTAGCAACTACATTTAGCTCTTGCCCTGACAAGTAAAAAGAGGGAAAGCATAGCTTCCTGTCTTCCTTATTTCTGGCAATCATTACAACACTCTTTTTTACATTGAATTTGATGTCATACTGTAGTCCATAGTTTGAGCAGACTCTAAGCAGTTGCTGTAGGCCAGCACTATATGGAGACGTAACAATTAAATCATCTGCATACATCAGATGATTAATACACCTATACCCACCATACAGCCAGTCTTACACACTTTTAATGTGGGATGTCTTCCCCCACAACGAAACTCCTTTACAGAACCAAACACATATTTGGTAGTTCAGTTATGGAGACCGTCTATGGTCACATACCTGAATGCATTTGATCACATACATGTTTGTTTTCTGGTTGGGCCTTGTTTTTTATGGTAGATTTGTATTCACTGTAATTATTAGAGATATAGTGCACAGTGCCCGTAATGCCGTCAGTGAGTGAGATGTCGGTGAAACTCACAGATTTCTGGAATTATAAACAGATTGCATTCCAAATAGAACCCTGTGTAACAATGTTAAAAATGGGTGTGACCACTGGATAGGAGACCATCGGGAAAGTCCATGATAGCTGGTAAATAACAAAAAGGTTCCACACTCAGAGTAACATGTAGCCTACTGTTATCTTTCTTCTCACAGAGATATACTGCTTCAAACCTGACAATAGTGATCGTAGCCTATGTGTTTTACTTGGAGGATGGGACTCTTATCTAATCCTCTTATTGCCCTGTCCAGCAAAAAGCCCTCATCTCACACCTTGGGAAACTGGTAAAGTGAGAAATAACATCTAACGCGAGTTCACAAGTTCAGTGACACACCAGCGATTGAATAAATGATGCATGAAGCAGGGGTGTGGCAGAGAGTCCTCGTGGGTCACGGCCAAGCAGCAGCTCAAGCAGATCTCCCGGGAAGCCTGTTTCTTTAAAATTGTACTCTGACTCTTTTTGCAGTTTGTGTGCGTTTCTGAATGTGCATTATTATTTATTGTTGAGCCTTGTTAAAGGAAAATGTATGTTATTTTGTGAGAACGTTTTTCAACACAAGGCTCACTAGTGTCTGCATCAGCAGTGTTTGTTCTGAGTGTAATTGGCGCTCTCTGTAATGCAGCCATGACCATCAGCTGGTATCCATTAGTGCACATTAGTGCGCATAGACCCTATCTCTTAAGTATAGGCTACATTAATAACTTCTCAGCAAGTTATTTTTAAGTTTAACAGCCTGACTTCATTGATCAGTTAGGGGCTGCTGCAGCACTCATTGCCATTTATTTGGCTCCTTTCTGGACATGTTTACTTTACCTTCCGGTAGGAGGACCCTATTGTTATTAGGGTTCCTCCGTCAGGAGGGAACCTATTGTTATTGTTATTATTATTATTATTAGGGTTCCTCCGGTAGGAGGAAACCTATTGTTTTTGAAGGTATTTAGGGTTCCTCCGGTCGGTTGTTATTGGTGGTATTATTCTAGTGCAATGGGAGTCAATGGCAGCCCCTAGACCAGTACTGTAAAAAGTTGTGAAATTTGGCATGTTGAAACTGCAGAGCATTAGTAACTACCATACCAAACATGGACCATGTGAGATAATAGGTGGCGCTACAGACCACGCTCCAATTGTCAATTTTCAAAGTGATGGCATTTCCACCCCATCAGTCTAAAATGTCTAAAACTTGCTATACATGCCTTATTTCTGAAGAACAGAACAGCCATTGGTAACCCATACAGTCTGTCATGTACGGTGAACATTTACAAAAACGTACAAATATCTCTTATGAACCACGACTCCAATTTACTTAAAAGTATATATGTATGTGTAGGACACATATGTGGTTATGCTAGTTTGAGATGAGTGAATGCAATTAGGAGGGCGGCTTTGTCCACATTCAATTTCTCTTGTTGTTTTGTTTATAATTTGAATATAAATGTGTACACAACAATTAGTTCCAATCAAGTAGGTCTACTTTCTGAAAAGGCTCGTCTTAATTTGCAATGCAGCTAGGGGAGGTTCTAGACCAGAGGACTGTTCCGTAAAGCGAGTTTACCGAATAAGCCAGACTTATGTCAGTTAGTCTGACTCATTTCTAGTTCATTCGGTTCCATAAAGATAGCTCAACGTAGTTCGAACTGAGTTACTATGGTAACTTCTGCTTCGAAACTAGCCTGGTCCGGGGCAGGCTAATTCTCAGGCTTAGACCAATAGGTCTAATAGGGTTCCTCCGGTCGGTTGTTATTGGTAAACATCGTTTACCTACCTGCCTTGGGCCGGCCCTGCAATAGTAAATATTTGACCATAAATGTTTTGACATTTTAGGGGAAGCTGAGCTTCCCTTGCAGTCTTAAAGAAATCGCCACTGAAATGGACTCATCCAATAATGATACCCAGTTATCCCTCAGAGTGGACCAAAAATGGACAACACTGTTACCTGCATGTGTGTGCTCCAAATAGTTTGGTTGGTGCCGAGGTATGAAGAGGCTGGTAGCACAGTTTTACACTCCCTCCCCACCTCTCAGTTGACATTGCCATCTTCTTTCACTTTCAGAGAATACATCTCTGAACATAGGACTGGTCCTGTGTGCTGAATAAATAAAAAAATCTACTGACAATTTTGAATTTGAATTAATAATCAGAACTTCAACAAAACCTAATCAGTGTCAAACCATCGCAGTTTAAGTACCTGTTGAAGATTGCAGGTGTGTTTTCAAGGTCCAAGAAGAAATGGGGTCTGAAGCCAATTCAGGCAGGACAAGTAGTGCACTAATGGAGCTACGTTACTTTAGAAATGTTTTTTTACAGCTAATGGTTGACAGTTTGAAACGCAAAATGTAACTCCTGGAATTTGGCTGAATCCTCCACCGGGTATCTTCTCATCTCTTATAAGTTATCCAATTCATGGCTGTAAAATGAGCCTGTGGAATCTGATCCTTGTATTGTTTTTGGAGATACCTCCTTGGTAATCAGAAAGAGAAAAAAGGTGTGGTGTGGCGTGTGCATGTGTGTGTTTGGAACGCATCCCACATTGCACCACACAGGAGGAAGGCGGCTTGGTAATCAAGAGATGGTTAACTTTACCTGCTAATTTTGACTAGGAAAGTGTCACATTTATGAATTTTACTGCAATGGTTTAAGTACCTGTTGAAGATTGCAGGTGTGTTTACAAGATCCAAGAAGAAAATAAGGTCTATATGAAGCCAATTGAGGCGGGACAAGTAGTGCACTAATGGATACCAGCTGATGGTCATGGCTGCATTACAGAGAGCGCCAATTACACTCAGAACAAACTGCTGCTGCAGCTAGTGGGCCTTGTGTTCAATTGAAAAACGTTCTCATTAAGTAACATACATTTTCCTTTAACAAGGCTCAATAATAAATAATAATGCACATTCATAAACGCACACAAACTGCAAAAATGACTGAAGTAGGAGTACAATTCTAAAGACAACAGAAAACAATATGACAACACACACATTTAACCTTCCCACAGACAACCTTCCACAGCATCATCATCTGTTCTGCATGCTTCCTCTGAGTCCTACAAATAAAGCAGATGAACACAGTGTCACAGAGGCATGGTGGAGGCTTCACAGTGGTCATCCATCTCTTTTAAAATAACACATAAAGCAACCGAATCTAGTAACGTGATGACCTCAGCGTTAGATGTTATTTCTCATACTTACTTTACCAGTTTCCCAAGGTGTGACAGGAGATGAGGTCAAGAAGAGGATTAGATAAGAGTCCCATCCTCCAAGTAAAACACCTAGGCTACGTGTGATCACTACTGTCAGGTTTGAAGCTGTATATCTCTGTGAGAAAAAAGAAAGATACATGTTACTTGGTTAGTTGTAACGGTTTTAAATTCTTGTACTCGCTGTGAAATATTTTTACTGTTGATTGTTTTTCTACAGGTACACTCTTGCACTTTTTGAGTTTCATGTTGTTTAATTGTAACTTGTTTAACTGCATGCTCTTATGGTTCTTCCCTTTGGCACTTATTTGGTTTTTCACAATGTATGCTTCATGTTTTGGCTGCTCGCAATGTTTGGGGCTATCTTGTTGTTATGATCAGTGACCTATGCTCTTTTGTAAAGCTCTCTCTTGGAAGTCGCTTTGGATAAAAGCGTCTGCTAAATGCATAAATGTAATGTACTCTCTTTTTATGACTGGAACCTTTTGTTATTTACCAGCCTATCATGGACTTACCCCATGGTGTCCTATCCAGTGGTCACACCCATTTTGAACATTGTTACACTGGCTTTGGAACAGAGTGACCTTGTTCTCTGGGATGGAGCCCACCAGTCCACAGTCAGTCGGATTACAGTAACATGGAGCTACTTTCTGTATGGTGTCCTAGTGTCAGTTGTCTGTGGTTTCTATTTAGGCCACACTATCTGTTTATAATTCCAGAAATCTGGGTGTTTCAACTACATCTCACTCACTGACGGCATTACGGGCACTGTTCCCCATCTATAGTTCCTGTAATATGTGAGTGTGCCTCACCAACATCTTAATCACTGACTGCATCACGGGCACTGTGCACTAGACTCTAATAATAACAGAAAATACAAATCTACCATCAAAAACAAGGCCAAACCAGAAGACAAACATGTATGTGATCAAATGCATTCAGGTATGTGACCATAGACGGTCTCAATAACTGAACTACCAAATATGTGTTTGGTTCTGTAAAGGAGTTTCTTTATGGGCTATTATAAATATGGACGTGAGCGAACAGGTGGAAGTTATCAGTGTGGTGGTAGCGCTCTGAACACAAAATAAGCTCTGACTGAATCATCTGTTGGTTTCAACACTTTATTGAATGAGAAACACTTTTAAACAATGCTAAATAAAAGATTTTAAGATTGCTCAAAATCAAAATTTTAAGAAAAGGTCCACAGAAAAAACACTCATTTATATTCAAAGTACAATGAATTACACAAGTATCCATTCTATGGTTATAACAAACATGATTTAGAATTGATTAATAATTAAGGATGAGTAAAGAAAGATATATTCAGGCTCCATATAGTGCTGCAGCTTTACAGGCTGGTCTACCTTCATCTGGCGCAGATAAAGCCAAGTTTTCTGTGGCAATATATATCATTCCATTTCTTTGTACCTGAGAAAAAATATAACCAGTAATCATTGTATATGTGTTTGTCTTTGGGAGACAAAGTGTGATTTGTGTGACAATGTTATTTACCGCTAAAGTTGATATGGATACATGGCTCCCGTCGACCGTGATTGTTGGGCTCCCCACGGGCCCAGTATTGGAAGTTAAACCTGGATCCATCGCTCCACAACCACACTCGGTTCTTTGGGAGATTAACAGACATTTGAATATCATGAACAGGCTGTCGGAATCAAACATGAACATTGTGATGCCTGTGACCCACCTTACACCCTATCCTTCTTACCCTAACAGCATCTGTCCCACCAATCCAAGTCCAGGGGTAGCTACCAGTCCTGCTTTTGACCAATCTCTGGAGGAAGTTTTGTTCCCCCGAGCTGTGCACGGAGGCAAGATTCGCTTTCATCCGCAAACAGTACAGCTGCAGGAGAAAGACAATGTTCTTAGAACTTTCATACGTTTTCCATTAAAACATTCTACCCCACTGAACTGTGCTACAGGAAAACAGGACAATCCAATCATATTTATAATTATCTGGGATTATTCAGAATGTAATATTGTTAATTGTTGTTGTTTTTTTGTTACTGTTCTAGCAGCCTAGTTACCTCTGCATCAACCCATTGTTTTCGTAGGGACACATACAGGTAATTGCGTCTCCCGTATCTGGCCCATCCTGAGGGCCGCTTTGTAGGACGACATGCACTCTGTGCCTCCGCCATTTCCTCTTCCTCCCCGTGCTCTTCCAACTCGTCACTCATCAGCTCCTTCTCTGTATCGAGGAGAGACGGTGGGTTTCCATCCTCATCCATTTGTCCTAGAAAGGTAGTGTTACACAGCGCAGTTATTCATGGAAGTTTATTCGTACAAGGAGATTGAGAGCTGCACAAGGGCAGCCACACATCTCATGTGGCCTAAACTGTAACCTTGCTGTTACACCCATGAAGGACACATCCCAGGTTCATCATCTTACCCAGAGGAAGGTCCTGCTGCTGCACTTCAGCAGACTCCATGGTGGGCTCTGTTGAGGGGACAGGTGTGTCATGAGCAGGGACATCAGGTTCAAACTAGGAATTGTTGCTCCTGTGCATATTCAGAATGTGTTTTGATGTGTGTACGTGTGTTTGGAGTGTATCTCACCTATTGCACCACTCAAGACGAAGGCAGCACATAGAAGGAAAGGAATGGTCAACTTCGCCATGGTGATGATGGAATCCTGTAAAGAGACAGACAGCACAAAAGATTCATTCTAGGGTCATTGCTATCAGAATTCAATCCAACCAAATTCAACATGTTGATCCAGTTGAGAGTGGCAGCCTCAGTACCTGTTGAAGTGGGAATTGGATGTGTCAACAAGCTTCTGTTCCAATACAGAGAGAGTTCCCAATATATACTTTCATGACAAGGAAATACATTAACAAGGAATTTTTTCGTGCAAATGGTAGATTAAAAAGTAGATCGTAGATTGCTTTGTGAAATCCAACACCCGGAACGTTGAAGAATGATTTCCTTGATTGACCTGCTGTCCCAGGTATCTTTGTGTCTCAGTAGTGTCACTTCTTCCCTGTCTTTATCTCTGGGTTGATCAAGGGACAGTTTGACATGCAAAATAAAAATGCTCCTTGAATGTGGCTGAAAGATCCACCTGGTATCTTCTCATCACTCATCAGCATCACTTCCTTCTCTTCCTGGAGTTTGATCTAGGGTCCTTGTGCACCACACACACAACTGACTACCATTCTAATGATTGGGGATTAATAATGAGCATTGCTTTATCTGCTGAATGCAAAGGCACAGGTGATTTAGTGCGGAGGTAATTGAATAAATTCAACTGTCTTACACAGAGGACTATCGATTAGGCAGAAAGTAATTTCAATAACAGACCTCATGATTTAAATATGATAGATAACAAGTTTCCTATTATCTGTGCATTTCATACTGAAGCATATAAATATCAATTATGTACTAGATTTTGATCATGAACACATACATGTTAATTAGTTGCAAGATTATTTTATAGGCTGCTCAAGGAATCATTGGAGAAGAGGTTCCAGAACCATTTAAATGTCAGGTACAATATTTGTACAAGGTTCGATGTCCTCCTTTGTCAGAGAGACATGGATAAACACTCAATGGTTAGTTTGTATATGCAAGAAATAGGACAAAGCATAAAAAAAACTGATTTAATACGTGGGTAATTGTCAGGAATGCAAGTGTGGACCCAAAAGCAGACTCCTCCGATGCTCAAAATATGCATCTTTCCTTCTTTTATTGGAAGTAGAAAAATACAAAAAGCAGACCGTCAAAAGCATAACCAATGAACTCTAATGTACACTGTGGTTGTACATTAGATTGGCTCTTCATTGGTTTTGGGTTCAAAACCCTGAAAACCCGCTCAAAAATAATTATTTTAAATGGACATGGAAAAACTTGATTATTTTAAAGGAATCATCTGATAACTAAAGGTTTAATAAAACTTAAGTTTTTAGTTCAACCATCTCTTGATTACTAGGCTGCCTTCGTCCTGCATGGTGCAAATCGTGATATGCATTCCAAACACACGTTCACACACCACACCTTTCTTATGTTTTTCTTAATATCAAGGAAGTATCTCCAAAAACAATACAAGGAACAGTTTCCACAGGCTCATTTTACAGCCATGAATTGGATAGCTCTCAATTAAATCTGTACCCATTTCTACATACCATTACATTAACATTTACATTTTGTCATTTGGCAGACGCTTTTATCCAAAGCGACTTACAAGAAAGAGCTTTACAAAAAGTGCATAGGTCAATGATCATGAACAACCAAAACATTGCGGGTAGCCAAAACATGAAGCATACATTGTGAAAAGCATGTGGCAGCGGGTAGAACCAGAAGAGTATGTAGTTAAACACAAGTAAACAACGTGATCCTCGAAAGTAAAACAACAATGATATAATTCACAGCGAGTACAAGTAGTTAAATCAGTTACAACTAACCAACAAGTGCAACAAGTCCCTCAATAAGTGTCATTGTGTTCCTGGAGGAAATAACCTAACATCGGATCCAACAAATCTTTCCTAAGTACCGTTGTACTCTCAGAACAAGTGCGCCATTAACCTTTTCTTGAAGGTGGGAGACAGTCAGTATCTCTGATGGAAGTGGGGAGATGATTCCACCATTGGGGGGCCAGACAGGAGAAGAGCTTGGGTTGGGAGAGGGCGCTCTTGAGAGGTGGGGTCACCAGACGGTTGTCAGAAGAAGACCGTAGGTGGCGGGTGGGGGTGTAAGGCTGGACGAGAGACTGGGTGTAGTCAGGTGCAGTCCCATTGACCCCTCGGAAGGTCAGTACCAGTGTCTTGGTATGGTAATAGCATTAAAACATATTATTATATAAATCAGTTTTTTTATGCTTTGTCCTACATCTTGCATGTAGAAACTAACCATTGAGGGTTTATCCATGTCTCTCTGACAAAGGAGGACATCGAACCTTGTAAAAATATGATATCTGACTTTTAAATGGTTCTGGAACCTCTCCTCCAATGATTCCTTGAGCAGCCTATAAAATGACCTTGCAAGTCATTAAGATGTATGTGTTCATGATCAAAATCTAGTCCATAATGAAATGCACAGATAATAGGAAACGTGTTATCTATCATATTTAAATCATGAGGTCTGTTATTGAAATTACTTTCTGCCTAATCAATAGTTTTCTCTGTGTAAGACAGTTGAATTTATTCAATTACCTCCGCACTAAATCACCTGTGCCTTTGCATTCAGCAGATAAAGCAATGCTCATTATTAATCCCCAATCATTAGAATGGTAGTCAGTTGTGTGTGTGGTGCACAAGGACCCTAGATCACACCCCAGAAAGAGAAGAAAGTGATGCTGATGAGTGATGAGAAGATACCCGGTGGATCATTCAGCCACATTCAAGGAGCATTTTTATTTTGCATGTCAAACTGTCCCTTGATCAACCCAGAGATAAAGACAGGGAAGAAGTGACACTACTGAGACACAAAGATACCTGGGACAGCAGGTCAATCAAGGAAATCATTCTTCAACATTCGGGGTGTTGGATTTCACAAAGCAATCTACGATCTACTTTTTAATCTACCATTTGCACGAAAAAATTCCTTGTTAATGTATTTCCTTGTCATGAAAGTATATATTGGGAACTCTCTCTGTATTGGAACAGAAGCTTGTTGACACATCCAATTCCCACTTCAACAGGTACTGAGGCTGCCACTCTCAACTGGATCAACATGTTGAATTTGGTTGGATTGAATTCTGATAGCAATGACCCTAGAATGAATCTTTTGTGCTGTCTGTCTCTTTACAGGATTCCATCATCACCATGGCGAAGTTGACCATTCCTTTCCTTCTATGTGCTGCCTTCGTCTTGAGTGGTGCAATAGGTGAGATACACTCCAAACACACGTACACACATCAAAACACATTCTGAATATGCACAGGAGCAACAATTCTAGTTTGAACCTGATGTCCCTGCTCATGACACACCTGTCCCCTCAACAGAGCCCACCATGGAGTCTGCTGAAGTGCAGCAGCAGGACCTTCCTCTGGGTAAGATGATGAACCTGGGATGTGTCCTTCATGGGTGTAACAGCAAGGTTACAGTTTAGGCCACATGAGATGTGTGGCTGCCCTTGTGCAGCTCTCAATCTCCTTGTACGAATAAACTTCCATGAATAACTGCGCTGTGTAACACTACCTTTCTAGGACAAATGGATGAGGATGGAAACCCACCGTCTCTCCTCGATACAGAGAAGGAGCTGATGAGTGACGAGTTGGAAGAGCACGGGGAGGAAGAGGAAATGGCGGAGGCACAGAGTGCATGTCGTCCCTCAGGATGGGCCAGATACGGGAGACGCAATTACCTGTATGTGTCCCTACGAAAACAATGGGTTGATGCAGAGGTAACTAGGCTGCTAGAACAGTAACAAAAAAACAACAACAATTAACAATATTACATTCTGAATAATCCCAGATAATTATAAATATGATTGGATTGTCCTGTTTTCCTGTAGCACAGTTCAGTGGGGTAGAATGTTTTAATGGAAAACGTATGAAAGTTCTAAGAACCTTGTCTTTCTCCTGCAGCTGTACTGTTTGCGGTTGAGAGCGAATCTTGCCTCCGTGCACAGCTCGGGGGAACAAAACTTCCTCCAGAGATTGGTCAAAAGCAGGACTGGTAGCTACCCCTGGACTTGGATTGGTGGGACAGATGCTGTTAGGGTAAGAAGGATAGGGTGTAAGGTGGGTCACAGGCATGTTTGATTCCGACAGCCTGTTCATGACATTCAAATATCTGTTAATCTCCCAAAGAACCGAGTGTGGTTGTGGAGCGATGGATCCAGGTTTAACTTCCAATACTGGGCCCGTGGGGAGCCCAACAATCACCGTAGACGGGAGCCATGTATCCATATCAACTTTAGCGGTAAATAACATTGTCACACAAATCACACTTTGTCTCCCAAAGACTAACACATATACAATGATTACTGGTTATATTTTTTCTCAGGTACAAAGAAATGGAATGATATATATTGCCACAAAACACTTGGCTTTATCTGCGCCAGATGAAGGTAGACCAGCCTGTAAAGCTGCAGCACTATATGGAGCCTGAATATATCTTTCTTTAATCATCCTTAATTATTAATCAATTCTAAATCATGTTTGTTATAACCATAGAATGGATACTTGTGTAATTCATTGTACTTTGAATATAAATGAGTGTTTTTTCTGTGGACCTTTTCTTAAAATTTTGATTTTGAGCAATCTTAAAATCTTTTATTTAGCATTGTTTAAAAGTGTTTCTCATTCAATAAAGTGTTGAAACCAACAGATGATTCAGTCAGAGCTTATTTTGTGTTCAGAGCGCTACCACCACACTGATAACTTCCACCTGTTCGCTCACGTCCATATTTATAATATATATATATATATATATATATACATACATACATATATATACATATATATAACTTAATATAACTTTATTTGCACTTTTATTTGACTCAAGGTCCAGATAGAAAAGTACACATAACCTATTACAAGAGGAGTACACACAAACATAAATACATACAGACATACTGACTACCACATATTACATAAAGGGAATGTACAAAACATACATACATACATACTTACATACATGTGTAGCGCCTCTCTGGTCTGGTTGATTTATAATGAGAGGTGGCTAACCTGAATTCTTTAGTAATTGTGACTAATCTAAACCAATTTACCACATGAAAAAACCAATACAACTGTTAAACAAAAACAGGAAAGATTTACTTTAGACACAGACCAGTTCTTCAATTGTTGTTTCACATTAAACATGACATATCATATATGCACATTATCATATAACCACAATACAAACTAGCCGGCAATACTAACTACACTAATAGCTTTGTTCAGCACAGTTCTACGGTGCAGGCCGGACTGTAGCTTGTGTGCGTTGTAGCCGTAAACAAAATGGCTGTTTCGCCACGATGGCACAAAATAAAAGTGAGCTAGTACCTCGGGTCAACAGTGCGGTAGCCACCTGCACAGCGGCAGAAGGGCGGCAGCAGGTGGAAGAGAGACCGACCGAATACTCTCGTGGATGGACGAGACGAACCACCTCCGAATGAAGACTGAGGACGACGACAATCCCGACCTCCACAGGCTCCAACACTCACACTCGCTGTCGCTAGCCTGGCGGCAAAATCCGTGCTTAATCCCAAAACACCGGGTCAACAGCCAAACTCCTCTTTCTGGTTATTGTCGTTGGTTGAGATATCTACACAACCATATAACATAACACTAACGATACTCTGGACTCTCACTCTTTGTATTTTAACGTACGCTACAATACTTTTCTCTTCAACTCCTCCGCTCGCTCTGTCTCCCTTCAACTCCAACGCTAGCTCTGTCTCCCAACTTCCCGCGTTACCTGGTCCTTTGACCTCACATCAGATTGGCTCATCATCATAATCAAAATTAAAGCAACAACATAAATTCACAAAACATTCATCTTACTCCCTTACATATTTTTTACATTTTAACATGTGTTTTTAAACAACAGATATACATTTCCAAACGCTGCATTCAGTAAAACATGAACAAAATGCATTTCTCATCAAATCAAATATCATAACTCTCAAACCTTTAAGTCTATTTATTAAACTATGAACTCTTATTTATTCAAACTTTTATAGTCATGTAATACGATAGTTCAACCAGAAATGTTTAACACCCGGGCTACACATGCATACATACAAACATACATATAGCTATGCATAATAATGAAAACAGGTACAGATGTGTGTTTCAGTGTTTCCAGGGTTGGGAGGTATATCTGGTATCATTAAGTGCAAGGTTGGTTAAGGGGGTTAAAATTGTATTCTTCAACTCTGTTAATTGGCACATGAATCTGTATATAAAATTCTTCAGCACAGCATGGAAGGTGGGAAAATTACTCGTCACAAACAAATGGCTTGCACTGGTCCATCTTGGACACTGTAACAGGATTCTAACTGCATCATTGTATGCCACTTTTATCTTATGTATCTTTGCTTTGCTGTAGCTGCACCATAGGTGAGCTGCATACAGTGGAGTACAGTATACTCTAAAAAGAGATGTTTTAACTTCTTCAGTACATATATGAAATTTGCGTGTCATCATATTTGCTTGTCCATATAATTTACAGCACTGGCACTGTATGTCATTGTCGTCACGAAAATCATCCTTAATGATGTGGCCCAGGTATTTTGCTTTAGCAACTACATTTAGCTCTTGCCCTGACAAGTAAAAAGAGGGAAAGCATAGCTTCCTGTCTTCCTTATTTCTGGCAATCATTACAACACTCTTTTTTACATTGAATTTGATGTCATACTGTAGTCCATAGTTTGAGCAGACTCTAAGCAGTTGCTGTAGGCCAGCACTATATGGAGACGTAACAATTAAATCATCTGCATACATCAGATGATTAATACACCTATACCCACCATACAGCCAGTCTTACACACTTTTAATGTGGGATGTCTTCCCCCACAACAAAACTCCTTTACAGAACCAAACACATATTTGGTAGTTCAGTTATGGAGACCGTCTATGGTCACATACCTGAATGCATTTGATCACATACATGTTTGTTTTCTGGTTGGGCCTTGTTTTTTATGGTAGATTTGTATTCACTGTAATTATTAGAGATATAGTGCACAGTGCCCGTAATGCCGTCAGTGAGTGAGATGTCGGTGAAACTCACAGATTTCTGGAATTATAAACAGATTGCATTCCAAATAGAACCCTGTGTAACAATGTTAAAAATGGGTGTGACCACTGGATAGGAGACCATCGGGAAAGTCCATGATAGCTGGTAAATAACAAAAAGGTTCCACACTCAGAGTAACATGTAGCCTACTGTTATCTTTCTTCTCACAGAGATATACTGCTTCAAACCTGACAATAGTGATCGTAGCCTATGTGTTTTACTTGGAGGATGGGACTCTTATCTAATCCTCTTATTGCCCTGTCCAGCAAAAAGCCCTCATCTCACACCTTGGGAAACTGGTAAAGTGAGAAATAACATCTAACGCGAGTTCACAAGTTCAGTGACACACCAGCGATTGAATAAATGATGCATGAAGCAGGGGTGTGGCAGAGAGTCCTCGTGGGTCACGGCCAAGCAGCAGCTCAAGCAGATCTCCCGGGAAGCCTGTTTCTTTAAAATTGTACTCTGACTCTTTTTGCAGTTTGTGTGCGTTTCTGAATGTGCATTATTATTTATTGTTGAGCCTTGTTAAAGGAAAATGTATGTTATTTTGTGAGAACGTTTTTCAACACAAGGCTCACTAGTGTCTGCGTCAGCAGTGTTTGTTCTGAGTGTAATTGGCGCTCTCTGTAATGCAGCCATGACCATCAGCTGGTATCCATTAGTGCACATTAGTGCGCATAGACCCTATCTCTTAAACTGCGATGGTTTGACATTTAAAATAGGTTTTGTTTGCAAGAGTTCTGACAGACTAAGAAAGAATCGTTTTTTATACCTATTGGATTCCAACAACTTAGCGATGTGGACCATTCCTTTGCTTCTCTGTGCCGCTTTTTCCGTGACTGTGGCAACAGGTGAGATGCACAACACAAAATGTGAAAACATTTTCTTAACCTGAATCAAAATATACTTCTGTAGCAACTAGACTAGAACGGTTAACTAGTAAGGGATAATGCCCGACTATAAATTTAAATCCAGAATTGTCCGTCATAGTAGCTACCTTTTTTATTAGATCAGGTTGCCTTCTGATTTGAAATGATCACATTGTCAATGACAATTTCTCTGCTGGGTGGGTTAAACGCTGGGTGCATGTCAAGCTAAATGATGATTAGGCCTACTACTTTTGGTTTAAAATGATTATTTTTACAATGCTGGGTGGCAAACGGCTTGATGAATGTAACTGAATCTGTGAAATTTAAACTAGATATAAAAAAAACAACCCTTACCACTGATCTTGCTCTCTTCCCATCCTCCATCTTTTCAAGGACATGTGAGTAAGGACAAAAAACAACACGCACTCCCCAGAAGAGAAGCAGTGAGTAGATGTCCTCCAGGATGGTCCAAATGTGGGAAAAGCTGCTACCTGTATCTGTCCTATCCAAGTAACTGGGTTGATGCTGAGGTAACTGAGCAGAGGGGCAGTTGGTATTTGTGCATAATTGTACACATTGATACTAATTATGGGTCATATTCAATTTGCCTGTTGGAAGCTTTTGGCACACTTTGTTCAGTTGGGTAGAATGTTGCTCTTTGAGAGAATGAATCATTTCTTTCTACAGTTGTACTGCTTGCGCTTGGGTGCACACCTTGCCTCTGTGCACTCCTTGAAGCAGAACAACATCCTCCAGGAAATGGTCACGAGAACGACTGGAGCTTTCACCTGGACTTGGATTGGAGGGTCCAATGTTTATGATGTAAGCAAGGGTGGATGTATTAGTCTATAGGCATCAGTGCTTGCATCCATGCTTTATTTTCTTCAGAGCGATTCGTGGCTCTGGAGCGATGGGTCCAAGTTTGACTACATTCACTTGCACGCTTTGGATGACAGCAACGAGAGTGGCAGGAAATCGTGTTTAATGATGAACTTTGGAGGTAGGATATACATTGACTTACATCTGTCTCAGTCCTTGTTATCTGACTGTTCTGTTACTCCTCAGGTGATCGTGGTTGGCTTGGTGCTCAGTGTGATCTACAAGCCGAATTCATATGCTCTTTAAGACTCACAGGACATTAATCTTGTACATTTTTTGCAACTCTCTGAATTATTGTTGGGATTTTGTGATGTTTCTCATTCAATAAAGTTTGTGTTTTGACCAATACTTCAGTGTATAACAGTTGAATTGGCTGACCTTCTCCCTGTGAATAATTGACTAGTAAGGAAATAAACTCTAGTGAAAAATAGTTATTGGCTGTCCGCTGCCAACTTGATAGATGTGATGATGCATGGTCAGATTTGTGAGAAGTGTTGATATAAACATTTAAGTGTTACTATTTGGACCTCACAATGAATGCTGCCTCAATGCTAGTCTATACCTATATTGCATCCACAACTATACTATGGAATGGTCTTAAGTTTAAATTCCGTTTGTGTCAGCAGGCCTTCAGCCATTGCTATGGCCACTCATCCTGACATCAGTAAAATCCTCAAACCATCTGTTTCATCACTTTATTAAATGAGCCCATATCATACACACAGACAGATGGGTGTTCTGTCTCTCCCTCCTCCTGGTTTATTTAACTGGTTTGCACTATTTCAGCTCTCCCAACTTGTCTGACAGACAAATGCCCACTACCACAGTCTGGGGATCTAGAACAAGCGGCAGAGGAGAGAGATCCAGCACGTTAGGAGAACACGACCAGGGAGGGAGGGAGGTGGGGGAGGGTCAGTTTGAGGTGAAAAGCATCAATTTAATTTCTGTACATCTTGGATCAGGACATAAAAGAAAAAATGGAGTATTTACAAACGGAGGAATGGAAAATGAACCTGGGCCGTGGTGACCAGCTCACATCCCATGACGGGTCAATCCAACAAACATTGGAATCAAAAATAAACACAAATGTGAGATATTTACACATGTGCAACAAGAGTACGATACATTAGGGGAAAACAACTAATGGCTTCTGAAATCAAAGGATGTCAACATAAGGTGTGCTAAATGTATTTTCTTTCCCGAGGTGCCACATGGGCAAGAGTTAAATCTTTTCAGGTTTATAACTGGTGCTAATGCCCAAACCCCACCTTACAGGGGACACCAGGGAAGCTTAATAAAACATACCTACAGTACAGTGTTCTGTAAAACAAAGTTATTATACAGAGTTGTTGATCACATTGTAAGACGAGAGGGCAGGGTTTCACAATAGAAAAGGCTTGCACTAGAAGCTTTCAAGTGGTCAGTACTGACAACTGATCTAAACCTACAACACTGGCTTTTAAACTGTGCGGTCTGGATTGAAGGGTACAGCTTACAAGGACAACACACACACACTATTGTCGGACACCAAACCCCAGCCATGCTTTACCCCTCAACCTTCCCACATCGTCTCACGTGAAGTAGCTACACGATGTCAGGATTAAAGAAACTCTGAATCCTCCCTACGACACTGGCAACAAGAGTAGACATGGTTACAAACTCACATTCACACACACTTACAAACCCTATTTCACAGAACTGAAGGGCACAGAGATGTGTCCTGTTCAAGCAGGAGTCAGTTATTCCATAGTTAATACTCTAGTCAAAATGGCTGCTGAAAGCCTATATAGATACTTTCTTTATATAGACGGCTGTACCACAGTTGTTAAATCCTTTACAGCTGCTGTCTCAATCCAGCACATGGGTGCGTGTGTGTGTTTGTGTGTCTTAATTCTATGGAAATCCTTCTTGCAACCAATATTAAGACTTCCTTAGAGACATTTCCCACCGATGGAAAATGGCTAACAAATATAGCTAGTAAATCGATCACTTCCACCTCCCTCCCCTTCATCCCTCCCAACCTTTTCAGAGTGAATAGTGGCACTCTGAAAACCTATTTAAAATAATAAATACATTTACATTAAGTATGCAAAAAAAGGAGGAAAAAAAAGCAGCTGTTGTCATCAGTTTTCATGGTAATTTAATAAAACGTATAAAAAACACTACCGTTTCTCTCCACGTCCATATAGCGCCCAGGCCCGAGTATGTGTTTCCACAACTAAACAATTTGCTTCTAAAATGCCCTGTCAAGGTGGGGCCATTCATGGTTTATGACTAGCCAGAAGAAGAAAAAACACTACAGCCTCGTCTGAAAACACAAAACCTCCCTCCTCTCATTGGGAGTTGACCTCTGACCCGATAAGGGAAATGTCACACACTGACATAATTCTGCTGCCTTCCACCAGTCCTGTCGTATCAGAATGGAGGTCAACCCCAGGTATGGTTGAAGGGAGGTATGTGTTGAAAATGCTCTAAGTGAGAGCCCTGGAGGTGAGAGAGCTTTTCTCTCTGACATGATGTGGTATAGGGGCCATGAGCTGCTCATGTGGTCGTCTGTCTCCAATAAATAAACTCCAGTTAAAAGAAAACAAATTCAACAAAAAAGTATTGTTGAACAAAAAAAAAAATAAGCGGAAGGAATACGAAAAATACAAATAAGAAAACAAAGTTACTATCCAGAGGACCTGCCCCTCCAACAGGACCTTTAACCAATCAGCAGCAGCATCAGGGTTCTAACCACACACACATAGAACTGAGCTAATGGGTCAAAGTAGGGCATGAAATAACACTGTGAGGGTGTCTCCATGTCTCTCAGAGCACTAGTTTTGTTTGAGTTGAACGTTAACAAAAGTTCCCAGGTGTGTATATGTACAGTACAAAAAGGAATGGCTCTAACCAATGGGAGATAACAAGCAGCATGGAGAAAGCTGTCCAGCATGTAGTATGTGTGTGTGTGTGTGTGAGTGTGTGTGTGTGTGTGAGTGAGTGTGTGTGAGTGAGTGTGTGTGAGTGTGTGTGTGTGAGTGTGTGTGTGTGAGTGTGCACGCAGGGTTGGGGGCTGGCAGGTGAGCTGAGGATGAGGATGGTTCAGGTGCTGTTGAGGGAGCCGGGTACAGAGCTATGTTGAGACGAGCCATCAGAACCAATCCCATCTATGGAGGAGACACAAGGGAGAGAGAGGGGAGGGAGAAGAAACCAGATGGTCATAAAAACAGAGTAGATAAATACCATTGAATCCTCTACTTGTTTCAAAATAACTATTTATCCTACTTGAGATATACTAGTAATCATTTTGATACTGTACATGCAATTTCCACCATGTGTTACCATTGTAACTATGACAGCCATGCCAATCTGGGACTGAGCTACTGTGGTGGTGGTTCCAACACCACCCCCTGCTGGGGGACTTTGAAACTGTTTTTTTTTTTTTATGCCTTTTTATTTATCATCATCAAATCTTGTGCACTTAATTAACACTAAATTAAATATGGTGGCACCTTGTTGGAGTGTTTTTAATCGTGTCTAGCGGCAATACGACTTAGCGGCATGTCCTTTTCTTTGGGGAAGGCAGGACTACTGTGATGGTGCTGTGGAGCGTGCCATCGTACCGTGAGAGGAGGCGGAGGTCTGAACGCGGACGTGAGGAGGGATGAGGGTGGAGTTGAGCTGGGGCTGGATGGACAGCTCTGGAAGGAGACGGACACAAACACAAAGAGCGGTTAAAGCACCATCGTGACAGTGTGTGTGTGTGCGTGTGTAAACATGCGTGTGTGTGTGTGTGTGAGGTAACGACCTCAGGAGGACGTACCGGTGGTGCTGAAGTTGAAGAGCAGGGGCAGGTCTCGCCCGCTGGGCAGACGGGCGTTGGGCTGGCGGAGTTCATCAAAGAAGGTGTGCGCGCAGGCTTCGAGGGGGGAGAAGCGCGTGGCGGGGGTGTACTCCAGCAGGCGGGAGCACAGGGCGATGGCCTCGGGAGGGGTGCGAGGCTTAAACACCTGGGGTGGAGGCGGTGAACGAATGAGAGAGGGCATAGTGGGTAGAAATTAAAGCAAGGATTAGAAGGAGGAAGATATGGAGGAAAGACGGATATGGGTGATTTCTTTTAAGTGATTACACACTGAAACAACAGTCTTGGCAAGTTTACATTCCTAATCCCAAATCTGTCTAGGCTGACGGCAGCAGAGAGGAGATGCTGCCTTGTCTCCTGGGGGAGAGGCCAGGTACCTTGGTCCAGGGGTGGGCCTTGATCTGGGGGAACTTGAACTCTGTGTAGTTGGGGTTCATCTCTCGGATCTGCTCTCTGGTCGGGGTCCCCAGAACCTGAGGGACGTGAGGAGGCAGGCCGGTGTGTGGGTGGAACCCAATAGACAAACACACATATCGCTAACCCCCCTCCATATACACACATCTAATCTCTCAGACTCACCCCCCCCCCCCCCAACAACAACAACCCACAAACACGCTCTGCCACCTACCTTGATGATCTCCACTAGCTGGTCCACGCCGCTGTCTCCGGGGAAGATGGGCTGTCCCAGCAGCAGCTCTGCCAGCACGCAGCCTGCCGACCAGATGTCGATGTTGGCCGTGTAGTCGGTGGCCCCGAAGATGAGCTCCGGGGCGCGGTAGTACCGCGAGCAGATGTATGACACATTGGGCTCCCCGCGGATCAGCTGCTTGGCACTGTGGGTAAAAAAAAAAGAAGGGGGGGAGGGTCATGGAGGTGGAGCCAAAAAAGCCCTGCCTCTTACTTATATACTCTCACATGGAGTCATCCATCTCAGTTAGTCATGTCCCCGCTAGCTGTCACCTACATCTCTGGCATTCCACTCACAACCATTTCAGTGGATATCTGATATGTGGATGCTTCCAGTCCTGTTAAGCCTGAGAACGGCCGTACTGTCAAAGGGGGCCCGTGTCTGTACCTGCCAAAGTCACAGAGCTTGAGAATGGCTGTCTCTGGATCCACTAGCAGGTTCTGGGGCTTGATATCTCGGTGACACACGCCCTGGGAGTGGATGTAGGCCAGGCTACGGAATAGCTGGTACATGTACACCTGGGGGGGAAGGGGGGGAGAGATAAGTCCAATAGATCAGAGATGTATTCTCTGAAAGTGAATGAAGAGATAGGAAGGTCCACAGAGAGGAGGGTGAGGGAGGTAAAAAAAAACGGTATGCATGTGAGTCTTACCTTGACGTAAATAATAGGAATGATGCTCTTGGCCTTGTTGAAGTGGCGGGCCACTCTGTACACTGTCTCTGGGACGAAGTCCAGCACCAGGTTAAGGTATACCTCATCCTTCTATGGAGGAGAGAGGGGCAGCAGTGAAGGACCATGGTGAAGACTAGTGAGGCTTCTGAGAAAGGCTTGGGGCGCTGTGGTGAAAACGAGAGACGTACCTTTTCACCACTGGAATAGAAGAAGTAGCGTAGCCTGACGATGTTGCAGTGGTCCAGCTTCCTCATGATCTGGAGTTCTCGGTTCTGCAGGGGAGAATAATCCATCAGTCTAACTTGTGGAAGAAGAAGAACTCTACCCTGTAGGACACGGCCCCTACCTTGAACCTCTTGTCCTGCAGGACCTTCTTGATGGCCACCATCTCCTGGCTGTCGATGAGTCGTGCCTGGTAAACCACACCAAACGAGCCGTTACCGATCACCTTGATGTCTGTGTACGACACCTCCTGGGGGCGGTCTGGGCCCTGGCCGGGCGTGGCGACCACCGTCGTCACCTTTCCACTGTCTCCTGGGAAACAAGAGAAAGGGAAAAGAGGGGAGGAAGTGACATCATTAGTGGAAAGCAAATGAGTGTCAGTGATCTAGGATTGTTAACTCATCCCCAAAACTCACATAATCAGGTAAACCACTGGTTGTGGTTTATATCAACCCAACAGAAAGTAGCCTAGATGACAAGCAAAGGATGCTCAAAGCTATGCTTTGAAAATTTAATATATTTAATCTGTGTAGGAGAGCTTTGAACTTTGGTGCACCTGTATCCAGGCCATAATGATAACCCACCTGACTTGTCATAACCTGCTCTGTCCTCAGGGGCTTCTGTCTTACAGGTTGAAGGGTCAACTATAACTCATCATGGGACCGAAACAGAGACCAGCAGGGTCATGTTGTCCTCCAGACTAGAAGTAGGCTTAGGCCTACCACCTAGACTAGGCCTGTATAACCACTGAACCTGCCTGTCTGACAGAGGTTACCAGTGAAGTCATAACGGGCCCATGTTAACATCAATACTCAAAGATAACACCAGGGCTAAGGGCTTTGCTTTATGGAAAAAAGTCAACAAGCCCACAGGGCCGGCACCACCGTGTGTTTTACTCGAATGATATCTATTTCGGTGAACGATAGTTGGCCTGTAGGATAATAGACATCCAATAGGCCTGTTGGTCATATCTGTTACACCTGAACCCTGCTCACACACTACCCACTGCATGGTGACCTAGGTCACTGAGTTGTGTGTGTGTTGTCTGGACAGGGACATAAGGTTTGGAGTAGAACTCATTTGTAAACTGGTAGAGATACCCAAAGCACTGAGAATGACCCCCTGTGGACTCATATCGCTCGCTCCCTCACACACCTTTTTCTACCATGCGAAAAAAACACCCAATCAAACCTCTGAGATAAACACTGTAGATGTCTTTGTTTTAACCTATCAAAATACCAACAATCAATGTCCTATCAAGAAGGCATTCAAATTCATTTTTTATCGATCGAGTATCTACCTCCAGACGTTAGCATTGCGCCTTATCATGCAATTAGAACTTTGAGTCACAGCTTAGCTGTATGTAACCTTGTCATCAGTCATCGTTAACCTTCGTACATATACAACCAACGAATAGAGTTACATTAAACATTACTATGTGTAGTTAGCTAGATACCAATTTGGTCAGTACAGCAAACGTTACTGGCAGACAGTGGTTCACTTGTAGCTGGCTAGCTATATCACCTCTTTCCACACACCCTTTTTACTGTAGTTACCTAGCCATCTATCTGAATGGATACCAGCCGAGTAGCCAGCTAGCTAACCTTTCTTCTTGCTTGGTGTAGCAAACCAAGCGCGCTAAGTCAGGCAACTTTGCTACTAAATAAAATAATATTTATCTAAAATAATTTAGCTACCACACAAAACAACTGGTTTAGACCTTACAAGAAAGATAACTCTTGCTATAAACCCTGCAAACGTTAGCTGTACAGTAGCTACTGTGGTTGACGTTAGCCTAGCTAGGTAACAGCTAGCTTCTTGGCTAGCCTTGCCTTCAAACATGATTTTAAATCGAATATTAATACATACATAACATTTGAGGTTTAAATGTGAAAAAGCTACTCATCGAGTACAAAATAAATCAAATAAACGTACTGGTCAGCTTTAAATTCGAGCATCCCGACGAGCTGCTCCCCGAGGCCTGCGGGACCCCGGACTTTCCTGTGCTGCTCCCCACGGCAGCGGCTGATCCAGCGGATGCTGCGGCGGCTCCTGGTACACCTTGTGGCTCAGCAAACGAGCTAGTTCTGGGCCGCCCGCTGCCGCTCATATCTCTGTGCAGGGGTAGCGGGGCGGGAGGCTTGGTATGCTCTACTTCTACCCAATTGAAATTTAATGTATGCCTCTATTTTAACAACAATAATCGTTGAAAGACCGAGAGAATTGTCGCCGCACCGACGAGTCCTCCCTTTCGCAGGTTGTCTGGGCTTGTAGACCTTAGGAACTGACAGATCGCATTGCCTCCTGGGATATGAAGTTGACGGTAGCTGCTGCCTAGGTCTGGACGTCTTGTCTTCTAAGAAAGAAAACAACTACACGGTTAGAATGTCACTTTTAAATTACACCGGAGATGGCGCTCTCTCTCCTGTTATTTCTACCATGTTATAAATAGAATTCCTCACAAAGGGGTGCAGAGAAATGTAGCCTACAGTAGATTAGGTTAGAGATGGTAACTAGGTACATAATATAGGCCTACCCCATCCAGTTTGACCCGTTTCGTTGATATAGTACGTCAGCTGTAGCCTACATTTCAAGGTAATTTGGTAACCCACCCATGTCTTGACAATAGTGTAGTTAAAGACCTGCCTGCTTACACCCAGAAGCAAATGAGTCACTGGATGTCTTTAGCCTCTGCTACATGTGTCCTACCGTTTTTTTTCCTTCTTCTCTCTTTTAGCCTCCTAACAACAAACTGTAAGACAAACACCAGATCACCATGACGTTCAGAATAAAGCACAAGCAACAAAGAATATTGTGTTAGGTCTTTAATGTTTTCAATATTTTGTTGTTTTTTTTGTTTAGAAATATTGCACATGGTCAACATGCCTGTTTATGAGCTTACACCCATCTCTCTCATTCTAAAATTCCTTCTCCAAAGTAAGGATAGTTTTTTAAGCACAATCATACGGTGGACACGCATACATGTGTGTGTATTTATGTCTGTGCGTGTGTGTGTGAGTGTGCACATGCATGTATAACGCATGTCAAGTAGACTTTCACCTGTTGGCATTTGAATAACTGATAAATTGTGTTTAATCCTGAATTACCTGACACTATAACAGTCAAGAGAGCATTCAATAGTCTTTGTGTGACCATAGAAACTATATGTAATAAGGTTGATAATGTATTATTGTACGCTGTGTGAGAGAACCAGAAGGGGTCAGTCAACGTCCATACTGTGAATGCATGAGCCCAAACACACACACAAACACACACACCCTCTATATGCACATATTATGGAAATATATATTTTTCACACACACATCCAACTGTTTACACAGAGAAATAAAGATATACCCATATAATAATTACCCCCATTCTTCGCCAAATGCGTGAAGAGGCAAAAGTGCTATTTGAATTTTCTTTGACTTTTAGTAAGTTACATACTCGCCTTCTATAATCTCTTCAATAGTAGATTATTTCTGAGGTTTCCTTTTCTATACACCAGCGTTTCTATAGTGGGTCCACTGTACTGTCAATATCTATGGCACAGACCCAAATAACTTATCACCCATTCAGAAAGTCCTATTGCACCATTACTGGGAGAGAAATAAAGTGACTAAGGGAGGAAGCAGGAAGGAGTGGGAGAGGAGGAAAAAGGAGTTGGAGGAGGAAAAGGGGGCTTTAGAGAACACCCCCCTTTGCTGGTCTAGGATGTGTTGTCCCTGATGGAACCCTAACCAGAGCCATCCTGAGCTAAAGAACCATGCTCACCCTGGAACCAGGGCTGAAGGGCACTTTCTAACCACATTGGAGAAACAAAAAGCAAGAGAGAGAGAGAGAGGACACGAGGAGGAGGAACAGGAAGAAGATGAAGAGGGGAAGGAAGATGAGGGAGAAAAGGAGGAAGAGGGAGAGGACAAAGGGAAGGACAACACGAGGACGACAAGCAAGCCGGACGAGGTGCAAAAGGAGGGAGAAGACAAAGAAGAGGAGAAGGAGGAAGAAGAGGTGGATATGGAAGAGAAAGAGGATGAGGAAAAAGAGGTGGGGAAGGGGTCTCCGAGTGGAAGAATGAGGGAGATTGTTAACACGACAGAACAAGGTTATAATTGTACTAAAAACAATCTCTAAAAACAATACTTTCCTGATTTTTAATTGCAGTCAGAGACCACATGTTGTGCAAACACCTGATTTTGACGTTTAAAAACAAGCACTCCCTGCACCCTCCTTGGTGAGCCTAGTGACAAGTCATGGGAGGAGAGGGGGCGGAACGGCCAAAAATAAACTCCTCATGAGCGGGACCAAAGGCGCTCTCGGGCCCCCTTCTAAACAGTTTATGCTGGAGAAACACCATTTAGAGCCACAAGAGCAACAGGCCACATGAAACATGTTATTTTCACGGCAGAACCACGAGAGAAAGCAACATATCCACTGGGTGAATGATGAAGGAAGGTTGTTTTAAAAATCTAGCTATCTCGCTTTGTTTTGTTGTATGCCAGTTTATTCTCTGAGGGCTGGCCGAGTCTGTGGTTGCCAGTGGCGCGAATCAATCTGGGCCGGCCAATCACGGTGGACAAACCTCCTTGTCTGGTCTTCCCTGTGCTCTGCTAGGGGGAGTCAACTGGTGATTGGTTTCGTTGCTCTGCTTCTTTAGACAGGATCGGTGGCCATGAGGTTGAAACTCCAACACACTGCATCACCTCCAGCCACGGGGAGCTCACCATGTCAGTTGTCATGGCAATGAACAAGGTAATTGATTGGTCAGTCACACTGAGTTACATTTAATCTCTGCAGAGGAGGAAATGGAGGAGGTCGATCCATGTTCAAGTCTCTTTAACATTTGTATACAGTCCATATAACTGTGCAGGCCATTGCAGTGGCTTGGTCAGATGAGATTGGGTTTACTGACTGTGTGTGTGTGAAGTGTGTGCAGAGAGAGGTGTGTGTGTGTGTCCAGTTCAGTGCTGTCTTGTTTTGCAGCATAGAGGGGCTGTGGAATTATCATTGGAGGTCAGAGGTTATTAAATCCTGCCCCTCCCCCCACAGGGCTGAATGGGGGGTGGGGGTGGGGGGGTGGGGGTCAAATCAATGGCATCAGAGAGCTGGCATCCTGCATCCTGCCTCTGAACCAGTGACAAAGTGCCGTGTGTGTGGTTCTGGTGACAGCTCTTGGGCATGCCATCCCGTAGTAACAGTCTGATTTACTTGGTGGGAGGTGTGTGTGTGTGTGCGGCTGAGCCTTGTACACGCCAGAGATTGCACCAAGCTGTGTGAGCATGTGTATAGCAATATTTGTGTGAATATATGGTGTGTGTTTGAGAGAGAGAGAGAGAGAGAGAGAGAGAGAGAGAAGAAGCCTCTGTGTTAAAATACAAACTACAAATGTGCTGAGTGTAGTGCCAGTGTAGCGCTGACGCCACAGGGAGTCCTGTTACCACGCGTACAAGGACATGCTCGGGGTCAACACTCATTCCTCACTTTTTACACAGTCTCTCTCTTTTCTCTCCGCTCCTCCACCTTCTCCTGTCTGGCGGGACCCCTACGCCTCGCTCCTGGGTTCCTCGGGGCTCCGACGTCTCTCCCCTGGCTCCGCCCCACTGTCCTCTCGGGCCTGAGGATTGGCTGAGCCCAGTGCACCAGCGGAGGCGGGGTCGTTGCCGGTTGCTGCAACCCCGGTCGGTCCCCCGAGGTCGACAGTCCCGGGCGTCGCCGTCTGCATTATTTTCTGCCGGACCTCGCGGATCTTGAGCTGCAGACACACCTTGGTGGGGAAGGTGTCTGAGTAGCGGGCCTGGAAGGCTGCTGTGGCCTGAGCTGGGGTGGGAGGGGTCAACAACAACTTAATGACCATGTGACTGACCTGTTTGAAAGCTGGAACAGACAGGTTTAAAAGCGCAGGAGCGAATGAAAACAAACCAACCATCACTGACAGATCGATGGAAGGTCTCAGGTTGAAGATCACAGGTTGTGTGAAAACACAGTGAACCGTATGAGGCAAAGGGAGCGGGGGGCATGTGGGGCGGGCGGTGTTACCTGAGGGGAAGAAGCCGTGCTCGTGGAACAGCTGCATGACCAGAGCGCGGCGCTGGTCCAGGGTTCTCCTCAGGGAAGAGAAGGGGACCCGGTCCAACTCCCCCAGAACGTCCTCGGTTTCTGCTCCTGGATGGAGGAGGAGAAGAAGAAGGGAGGAAGGAAGGAGAGAGGGGTCACGTGAGAGCGAAAGAAAACGGGAGGAGTGACGGGAAGGACGGGAAAAGGTTCACGTCAACTGAACACTCTTTCTTCGGAGGTCGGGCGCTGTTGCCGTGGGTCGCGGCGTTTCCTACACACCGGCTCTGTCGAAGGTGAAGATCTCCCCCTCACACTTGGTGGTGGCGCTCTTGGGGGTGCTGGGCTCGGAGCTGCAGCTGGACAGACGGCGTGTCTTCCTCCGGGGGGAGCCGGGGTCCTCTGCTGACGAGTCCAGGTCTGGGAAAAGGGAAAGGGTTGTCAGTACAGATCTCCACCCATCTCCCCCTCTCTTCCACCATTCCTCGCTTCCTATCCTCCCCTCTCACCGGTGGAGTTCTTCCTCTTGCGGCGGTAGCTGCCCAGGATGACGCGGGGCGAGGTGGCCAGGCTCTGCAGCGTGGGGGAGGGCAGCACCTCCTCGGGCTTGAACTCGGGCAGCTCGGCAAAGCGCTCCTCAAAGTAGGACCCCGAGAGCACCCTGGGCGGCGCGGCAACGAGGGGAGGGAGAGAGACGGTCGGAACAAAGCACCACACACCAGGACAACCTGTTCAGTTTGTGGATGCAGTTGGACAATGACGTTTTCTACTCTCAGCTAGATAGCCGCCTCTTTCATTCGTCATTTATGGTATCAAGAACACAGCTCGTCATGAATCGTGGTCATAATGAATGCTTCCTGTTTCTCTCTGCTCCTATTGGATCCCTCATCCTGTCACTCACTTGTCAACTGAGTCAGGGGTCCTCTTGAGTGGCGGTGGGCGGAACTTGATCCTCTTGGCAGAGGGGGCGGGGTCCCGGTCACAGGGAGGTGGCGGCAGAGGAGTGTCCAACCCTGAGGGAGGGGGCAGAGGGGAGCGAGGGAGGGAGTCCCTGGGTCCAGTCTGAGCAGAGAGAGAGAGATAGAAGGTGTGAGAAGAGAGATAAACAGAGTGCGAGAGCGATGCATGTCTGCGTGCGGTGCGTGCAAAGGCACGTGTGTGCGCGTGTGGCGTGCGTGTGCGCGCGTCGTACCTCCTTGCTGTTGCTTCCTCTGCTGTCCCCGTCCGGTGTGCTGCGCCCGTCCCTCTCCCTGGGCCTCTCGGCCTCCCAGCTGCCCCCTTCACTCTCCTTCTTCACCTCCCTCTCCCAGCCGCCCTCTCTCTCCCGGTCGCCCCTGGTCTGCTGCTTCTCGCGGGGGGAGTCGTAGTCCTCGCTGGTGTTCTCCTCTTTGATGCGTCGAGGGGCTCCTCTCTCCTCCTTTACACCTGCTGGTGGAGCACACACACACACACGCACACACACAGAGACTGATTAACAACCCAGAGTGGATACAGTTTGAGCTAACACAATTACTAACACCCTGTTCTATACCAGGAGACATGCTGCCAGCACGGGAGGAAAACAAGTGACATTACTGACTGATGGAGCAGCTGTAAGGACCAGGAAATGGGCACGGACGGCCAGTCAGACGCCAAGGTGTGACATACCTGTCGCCCCCACGTCAGTGGTACAGTCGGCCAGGTTCTCCCTCTTTATCTCCCTCTCCTTCCCTCTCTGCCTCTCGCCCGTGTCGTCCTGCCCAGGCTCTGCTTCCCCCAGGAGTGTGTGTGGCATCAGCCCTTGCAGACACACGCTAGCGGGCTGTGCCAGCGCCCCCGGCACACCAGCCAGAGCGGCGGCTGTGGCTACCACTGGCGCCGTCGCCATAGAAACTACTCCAGTCGCCAGAGTGACGTTCGGGGAGGGGTAAATGGCAGTGAGAAACTGGTGATTGGCTCCTGGACCCATGGAGGCGGAGCCGGGAGGTTGTGACGGACAGCTGCCGTTGGCTGACCGGGGAGGGGCTGGAGCTAGCATGGGAGGCTGGCCTGCTACGATTGGCTGAACCAGTGTATGGCCTGCTGGGGCGATGGCAGTGAAGCCCAGCGTTGCCAGGGGAGATGGCAGGTAGGCGGGCTCTGGAGGGGGGGCTTGGACGGTTGCCGTGGAGACCACCCCAGGGGGGGACTGAACATAGGTGATCCTACAGGAGGAGGAGGAAAGGGAAGGGTCAGTTGATTCATACAATGGGACAGTCCTGCCAGTCAATAACGGACCATGCACATGTCCTGACATCCGAAACACCAAACATGGAAGTGGAGATACAGATTCTCTCATGTTCAACCAGTCGTACATATGCTTCAAGCAGTCCACTGTCTGAGGTCACAGTGAGCGTGTCAGTAGGGGAGGGGGTGCCCTCCTCGTACCTCGTCGCGGGCGAGCTCAGCAGCACTGTCTGAGGCGGGGCGGAGCCCGGCGCCATCAGCGCCGTTGCCATGGAAACAGGGAAGGGGTTCCCAGTGTGCACTGCTCCAGTGGGATGGACGTTGGTCTGGACCACTGGCATGGGAGCTATCTGGATTATCTGCTCAACGCGGGCACACACACACACAGAGATATATTTAATAAAGATTAGCCAAGGAAAATGTAATTGTTAAATCTCATGGGATATCATAAACAGAACCTCCTATGGTTCTATGTTGTTTGTATGTGACTGATAGTTGTCTAAACCTTGTTTCCTGTCTGGATGCCATTCTGCACAGGAAGAGGCGGGGCCACCAGGGAAATAGGTTGAGGAGGAGTAGAACCTGTTCTCACTGTTGCCATGGGAACCAGCATCTTGCTCTGCAAGACTGGAGACTGTGCTTGGACTGGGAAAGGGTGAAAGAGAGAGAAACAAAGAGCGAGAGAGAGAGAGAGAGCGAAAGGAGGGAGGGATGGATGGATGGAGAGAGGGTAAGGGAGAAAGAGATGGAGACGTTTAAAGCTTTCATTGACCAATGACACTACGATACTCTCGTGCATGTAATACATACAACTGTTCCATAGTAAAGTATGCCAGTCTATTACACAGTGCACAAAGTATATATTCATATCTGCCTACGTATACATACACATCTGCTATCAACCTGACAGATAAGAACAAAGAGACCGGCGATCAGAACAGAGATGAGCGTCCCTATCATCCACCATGTTTAAAAACATCCTACGTGCCTCCATCATCAACATCAGCCCCGTCAGCCGGCCCCTACTTTCTATCTCACCTCTTGCTGCGGGGCTGACCCCTCCCACTGCTGCCACTGCCCCCGAGTGCACTCCATTGGCCATGGACACATGGGTGGGCGGGGAGAAGGGCAGGGCGAGGATGCTGGTTGGCTGCTGGGGTAGATGGGGGGAGGGGCTCTTGGGGTTGCTGCTGGCGGAGAGGGTGGGCAAGATGTACTGGAGCTGTGTGACTGGCTGTTTGGCGCCGGGGGGCGTGAGCGAGGAGGCGGGGAGGAACTGTGGCTGTAGCAGGGGGAGGGGCAAGGTGGAGTGGGAGAGGCTAGGAGCAGTGCAGGAGAGCGGGTGGGGAGGGGTTATCAGCTGAATGGCTGGCTGGGCAGGGAAAGCTCCTCCCAGAACAAGGCTGGTGACCAATCCCCCGGGCCCAACCCCGCCTACACTGACCAAATTGGGGGAGGATGAGGACAGGTACCCACCCCCTGCTGTGATTGTCCCGCCTCCTGCTCCCGCTCCTCCAATAAGAAGTGTGGCTTTCTCTTGGGGGAGTGCGCTGAGAGCCACGGGTCCTTCCATTGGCTTGCTGACGATTGGGATGGGCGTGCTGGTGATGGGTCGTACCACATTGGTCACAATGTTGGGGGCCATGCAGACAGCACCCAGCACCTGGTTGATACCATGTCCCAGAGGAGGGGGGGGCAGCGTGTTCAGGACTGACCCAGAGGAGGAGTCAGTCTGCCCCCCTCCTACTTTTCCTCCTCCTCCCGCCGCCTCGACTCCTCTTTTAGATCCTCCCCTCCCTTCCTCCCCTCCCTCCATCCCTTTCTTCCTCTTCTTCTCAGAGCTGTCTGTGCTGCCCGCCGCAGCGCTCTCCTGGGTGGAGGCGGAGAAGGGGAGGGAGGAGTGGACCCGCGTCTGGCTGCCACCCTGGAGGGGATGGGGGATCAAAGACAAGATTTAACTGGACGTCCTAGTGTGCTCTTTACCGGGCGTGCGCATGCGCAGACACACACACACAGGAAATGTGGGGATATTTGTTCAGTTCTGTCACAGAGAGAGAGAACTGAAAGTGGAAAAAAAAGGAAGTGAAGTGAAGCAGAACACAGCGCTGTACCTGTCCATCAGGCTCATCCTCCTCACTGTCAGTCACTCTCTCCTTGCACTTCAGGTCTATGGAATCCTCTGGAGGGGAGGGTGGAGGACACAGACAGAACAGCCAGGTCAGGGGTAGGACATCAGAGCAGGGGGAGGGGGGATAGTATGAGAACAGCCAGGTCCTATGGTCACGGTCCCAATGGCAGTGTGACACCTTGGGACCACAAATGACCTATTAGACACAGGAAGTGACCTCACCCATGACATCATCGTCCCCTTCTTCTTCACAGATGACCATGCGCTCCTCGTCGCTGGTTACGTCCTCGCTAGTCCTGCGCTGCAACAGAGAAAGGGGGGGGAGACGGCTATGGAATGACCCTGCCCCTTCCTGACACAACTGAGAGAGGAGGGAGAGGGTGTGTGTGTGTGTGTGAGAGAGAGAGATTGAGAGAGAAAGGCGGGTGGAGAAAGGGAAGATCACTTAATATTCTCAAACCTTTTAAATATCCTCCAACAAAAATGAATGAAAAAGAAAAGCGTCTGGACAGGAATAATGGAAATCCTCTACATAAACTATAGAGAGACGAAAGCAGCGTCTGAGTCTACCTTCTCCAGGCCTGTCTCTGGCTCCTGTCTCTCCAGGTTGTGAACGGCGCTCTGGGAGAAAGCTCGGGGGCGTGGCACCTGGCCTCCGTAGAGGCCGCCCACTCGCCGCTCAGCCCCACCACCGGCCCAGCCTGAGGCCACGGCCTTTCCCTCTGACGCCTGGGATACAGGAGGGGGCTCTGGGGAGGAGGAGGAGAGGAGGAGGAGGAGGAGAAAGGGGGTACATGGAAGAGGTGAAAGATGAATCCTACTCCAGTCTTTCCAAACATGGTGTGTACACAGAGAAGTTGTGACGAAACACAAACACACACCTGTGCTTTCAGACATGCTCCTCTCGCGAGCCTCCTTGGCCCCCGGGGTGCCCCGCCCCTCAGACAGAGACTTCCTCCTGTCCTTGTTACACCACTTCCAGTCTGGGTGAGCCCTGAAATGGGCCTCCTTCACCTGAGAGAGCGACAGAGATAAATACAGAGAAAGAGAGAGAGAGAGCAACAGAGAGTGATAAGAGAGAGAGAGAAAGAGAGAGAGCAACAGAGAGTGATAAGAGAGAGAGGGCGAGACAGAGAGGGTACATATTCAAGCACACATCTACTGGACATCCCATGTGCATTCGGCGAGAGGGGCATGTCCTACCTGGAAGGCCAGGTCGTGGTACTTCTGCTTCTCGTTGGGCCCCAGGGCGTACCACCACTCCCCCAGGATCTTGCTGACCGTGCGGTTGTCCTGGTTGGGGTGCCGCTGGTGGACCAGAGCGCGGTGGCGCTTGCTGAAGATCATGAACGCGTTCATTGGCCGCCGAATGTGGTCCTTTTCCCTCTGAGGGGTGGAGAGAGAGAGAGAGAGAGAGAGAGAGAGGGAGAGAGAGGGGCAGAAAAAAGGCAGGCCTGCATTAGAACAAAGGACACGCGGAAAAGACAGACGGATGGAAAGTCGGATGTAGGATGGAGTGATGTCTCTCTTGGGGAGGACTGACCTTCCTGTCTCCGTCTTTGGGCAGCGCACTCAAGGACTGTGTTCGGCGCTTCATAGGACCAGTAGAGGACGGAGGTTCTGACACACTTGGGAAGAACCTGCAGGGTCAGTTTTCCTCTCATAAATCATGTCCCAGTTGGGTCAGATTGTGTAATAAATGATTGAAATGCAAGATTAGAAAGTAAACATCCGTGACTGTACAGATTTTCTGCAGCATCTATGTGCACTTGAGTGAAGCCCCAGTATGTCCCTGTATTCAATGCCGTCTATTATGACCTTTCACAATGTGTTCTGCAAAGACTTACTGTGTTCATTGTCTGGCAAGAAGACAAGAATTATTCTATTCAATACCATAAAACCTTAAATGTTGTACTTTCTACTGCATTGTGGGTACGTTGTCCTTGGGTGTCTAGAAAGTAGGCAGACAGATAATCGCTGTCATCATCTTTACTCACGGGTCATCTGCGTCACTCTCTGTCTCGCTGTCAGCTATGCCCCTCTCTGCTGGTTGGCTGTCGCTTGCGGGAGGCGGGCATGAGGGAGATCCCCGCTCTGTGTCTGGTGGAGCCGCCTGCCCATCACCCACCAGGGCCACGGCACAACGAGGCTCTAGAAAGACAAAACCCAGACATCTCAGCTGGTTTGCAGTACAAAGTAAATGCCACATAAGTCAACTAGGAATACAATAGGTAAAACTGTTAACTAGCAATACTATTCAACTTGAGAGGAAAAATGTAGTGAACAAGGGGCGAGACTCACCTTTGCTTTGATTGACAAGCTCTTGGCTATCGGCAGGGTGGGCAGAAGCAGCCGATTGGCTGGGCTCCAGGAAAGGAACCAATGAATGCCAGGGAAACACAGGGACTGACCGGGGCTCCACATTGGTCCAAACTGTGGGAGGAGTAGAAAATGAGGGAGAAAGGGGGAAGAATCCTGTCAATGTAGAATAGATAAAGGACATTGATTTGTTTCGGGTCCAGTTACACAAGAATATAAACTTCTCCATTGGCTGAGCAGTTGGAGGAGAAGAGCTGTCAGGCTGGTTCTTAGCAGTCTGGTTCTTAGGCTGGATGGCTGATACAATCAGAAAAGCTTAATAGGAAGCCTGTTTCCTTGGTGGAGGACCCGAGCGTGTTTACAGGCTGATCTGACAGGCTGGTTCTTAGAAGTGTGCGTTTGAAGTCTGCGTGAAGTCCCCAGGCCGACCCATCCACCCCTCCCTGGCCATCATGTGATCATGCGGGAGTCTGTTATTCCATACACACACCAGACTAGACCGCACGTCTAGACAGACACGAGGCCATGAACCCACGACCTCCCTGTATCTCTTCTGTCTCCATCCCTTTCTTTCTAGCCCTCTTCCTCTGCCCTCTCCACAGCATCACACCCTATCAAGCATCGAAGAGCAAACTGGAGGCATTCCGTCCTCTGTCATTTGCAGTCGTTAACGGGTATGAATATGCATGAGCTATTTTCACCCTTCAAAGGAGTTTGCCTGAAGTGAGAGGTGTTGGAGACAAGTATGATATATCAGCGTTAGATTTGGCAGAACTTCACGCTTTACTGCACTCCCAGCCAGATGGAGTATCTATGACAACACTGCAAAACCAGGACTCCCTTTTCAGTTGATTAGGATGAAAAACAAACACGTGACATGGTGTTTCTGTGTGTGTTCGTCTACTTATTGTTGTCCTCCTCCAGTCTTACATGTCTAGACATGTCTATATATACTCCCTTTAAAGTTTCAGTGAAACTCTAGCAAGCACAATGACCAAGAACTTGCACTCTATAACCCTACCCAACAGACACACAAGCACACAGCAACATCACACCTTCAGCTCCATTTTATTCTATCTTCTCTAAATCAAATCAAATCAGGTCCTGTTTTTGTAGCAGCCCACACATGGGCAGCTTCCTGCTCAGAAAGAGCTAATCATACCGTCCACGAAGCAGCAACATTAACGCTTCACTAAAGAGCATGCTTGTCAGAGGGTTACGTCTGGAGTCTTCTATCCATCCGCCAAACATGAAACCAATCTATCAGCCATCTATGTTTTAATTATCAATGACTATATAAATGAATTAATAAATCAATCCATTCATTTAACCCTCCATGTGTCTCCTCTCACCTGTGCCCGGGCGTCCCATGATGATGTCCTTGCGAGGGGCGGGATGAGGTGACTCAGCGGGCAGGATGAGGGGCAGCAGAGCCGTGGGGGAGGGGTGGCATGCCACCGGCTGGGGAAGCACCCCCCCAATGCCATCTTGGTGCCCCCCTGACTTCCTGTCTCTCTCCCTGCCCCCGGTGCCGGAGAGGGCAGAGCCTGCCATGGAGCCGCTGGAGGCGGCGCTGGAGTGGCAGGTCGCAGGCGTGAGTGACTGGGAGGAGGTGACGAGGACCAGCGTGGAGGTGGGGTTTCGGAGGAGCACGGCGCCGTTGGTGGCGGCGCCGTTGATGGGGACGGGCGCCTGAAGGCAGGAGGACAGGTGGGGGGGCTGGCTCAGCTCGCGGCTCCGTCGCTCCCTCCTCGCCAGGGGGCCGTCGGAGAACTTAGCCAGGGGGACGTCCGGGTTCCTGACGATGACGGGGGAGTCCCGGAGGGGCACGAGGCGGCGGGGGCTGGGCTCCTGGGGGAGGGGCGAGGGCGGAGTGGGGGACACCAGCATGGGAGGGGGGGTGGAGGCGGCGGAGGAGGGGGGGCGGCTGGTGGCACTGCGGGGACGGGGGAAGGAGAGGGAGGAAGGGGTGGTGGGCTGGCTCTGGGGGGAGAGGACGTGGAAGGCCTCGCTGCCCACCAGCGCCCCCAGATGGTCTGGCTTGGCGTAGTCCTGGGACACGGGCAGGGGCAGGGGCGGAGGGGGAGCGTCCAGCTTGCGCTTGCTGGGGCTCATGGGCACTGTGAAGGTAAGGTTGGTCTGGAAGGTGGGCACGATGCCCGACAGGTGGCGCTCGCGGTCCGAGCCGGGGGTGCCCATCTTGGTGCCGCTGAGGTGGCGGTGGCGCCTCGGGGTAAGGGAGGGCGGAGCAGCGATGGGGCTGAAGGTGGCAGGGCGGAAGCCAAAGAGAGGGGAAGGGGAGGGCGAGGGGGTGGGGGAGAAGGGCGACTGGTTGGATATGGGGGAGAAGGGGGTCCCGGAGCGAGAGCTTCCCAAGGACACCAACATGGTCGCCGCCTCGCACTCGTCAAAGTCGAAGCGAGACAGGTCCTGGGGCAGGAGGGAGGGGAGGACGAGGCGGGGCCTGGAGTCTCCGCCCCTGCTGCTGGCCTCGCTGCTGTCCCTCGACGTCTCGTCCCAGTCAAACTCGGAGCTGGTCCTGCCCCCTCCGAGCCGCAGGTCTGAGGGGGTGAGGGTGCCGGTGCTGCTGGCCCCGCCGCGGTCGCGGACCCCCCCTCCGCTGGCCTCCATCTCCTTGGTCCTCATGGAGAGGTGTCTGGAGCAGTAGCCCCGGCGCTGGGACTCCTTGGAGCAGCCCTCGCGGGAGCACAGGCGCCTCCACTGTTTGCCGTTGAACTTCTTGCGGATGCCCGTGGGCGTGCACACGACGTCGCCCTTCTTGTACTTCTGCTGGGCGGCCGTCAGAGGGGTCCGGGAGCGCGAAGACGACCCCGACCCCGCTCCCCCGCCTGAGGCCGAGGGAGTCTTCTCCTGGGAGGGTCTGGAGGAGGAGGAGATAGGGGGGAGAGGGGGGAGCTGGGGGGTAGAGATGACCCCCATTCCCACCGCGGCAGAATCCAGGCCTAGAAGCACTGGGGAGGGAGGGGGGTGCGGGTTGAGGGCCAGGTGGGGGCCCAGGGGAGTCCCGATGCCCCGCACCACAGAGAGGTGGGGGCTGAGGTAGCCTGGGGGGGGCTTGGAGAGGATGGGTCGGTGCTGGGACACCCCCATGACCTTGGCGCTTGGTATGGTCGCCCCAATTGGCACCATGCTGAAGTGGGACACCTCCATGTCTTCTTCGGGGGTGAGAGGAAGGAAGGGATGGTGTTTGGGCCTCTCTCGCTCCCTCTCTCTCTCCTGTTTCCTCTGGATGTCCCTCTCTCTCTCCAGGTCCCTGTCCCAGTCTCTGGCGGGCCCCAGGCTGAGCACAGAGGCGGGGGTCACAGGGGAGCTGACGGTGGAGGAGGAGGAGGAAGGTGGAGCTGTGGCAGGGTAGGATAGCCCGCCACGCCCCAACACAGACCCCATGCCCGGCGCCATCCCTCGACTCAGACGACACAGCTCCTGCTCCACGTCCATCTCCTCCCTGTCCTCCCTCTCCATTCCCCTCTCTACGTCGCCCTCCTGGCCCTGTTTCCCCGCCCCCGGGCAGGTCCAGGTCCCAGGGGGGCACCAGCAGACGCAGGCTCTGTCGAGAGACCCACACGGCCTGCGTGGTGCCCGCGGCGGCCCTGCTGACCCCATCTTCGCCACCGGAGGGCGCTCTCCTGTCCTCGCACAGCAGCACGCGGTAGGGGTATGCCACGGCGGGGTGGCTGTCCACCTGGGTGATCACACCCTCCCGGTACCACTGCCTCTGCGGCTCGCCGAGGTCCTCGGCGGCCCCGCTTCCGAATGGAACGCACACGCCAGTGCCGATGGCTACGGGCTGGGAGCCTGGGGGCGGGGCATCCAGGACGATGTCGACAGGCTCCTCTCGCGGGCCCTCGCAGAACGGGTAGCGGCACAGGCCCTTCTCGCCGTTCAGCTGAACCTCCAGGCTGCCGTGCTCGCCGCTCACCCTCCGCACGACGCCCGCTCGGAACACAAAGTCCATGGCGGCCTCGCCCTCCCCCCTCCGCCGCTCCACCTCCTCGCCCGTCTCCCCTGCCCTCGCGCACGCCTGCCGAGCCAAGACGCGTTGGTTCTTCAGCCCCTTGGCCAGCGTCTCCGCCAGGGCCTCCGGCAGGCTCCGGGGGGCATGCGTGAGTTGGTGAGCCCCGGGGGCGGGCCCTGGGGGGGTGTGTTGGTGGCGTGTGTCGGCGGGGTGGGGCCGCGGGTCACTGACCTCCAGGTCGGCAGAGTGCTCGCTGGCCGTGTCCGTGGAGGAGCATCGCACCACGGGGCTGGGGGGAGGCGCCTCTCGCTCCCTGTCTGCCCCTCTCCCCCTCTGCAGGGCCGGGAGGTCAGGGGCAATGCCCTGAGGGACTCTGCTGAGGATGGGGTATTCCTCTCCTGCCCCCCTGCTGTCTCTGCCATGTACCCCACTCTCTCCTGTCATCGAAGCCGAGCCTGAGGAGGAGGATGACGACGAGGATGATGAAGACTGTCGGCCCACCATACTGCCGTGGACTCCACCCACAGTGCTGCCGGTGCTGTTCTGCTGCAGGGGTGGCGTGCTGGGGTTGCCGACGGCGATGGCACAGTGTTCCGAGGTGTACTTCTTCTTGGGAACGCGGGCCTTGAAGGTGGCGGTCTTGCGGCTGGAGGCGGGGTTAGGGCTGTTGTTGGCGCTAGCCGTGCTGCTACCGCCACTGCTGCTGTCGTTGTGTGTTCCCAGGGTCCTCGGATGCTCCTCGGACACATTCCCACACTCCTCTCGGTGGGCGTGGCCCATGGTCTGCGACAAAATTGGCTCCTCCTGAGAGGAATCTGGGGAGGTGTGGCCCCTGGGGGAGGGTGCATGGTCTCTGTTTTCGTCCGAGTCTCTCTTCTCGCCCCCGTCCAGGCTGTCGCCCCCCACCCCTCTCCTCTTCCCCCCCTTGGCCCTGGTGGAGGGCGGGGAGCGCCTGCCTTGCTTCTTGATGGGCTTCATGTTGTCATCTGATTGGTCAGCCCGGTGGTTGGTTGTTTACCGGGACACTGACGGTGTCTCTCTCTTTCTTTACTTTTCTTCTCTCCTTGCCCCTCTCTTCTGTCTCATCCCGTACTTTATTCTTATTCAGTTACCTTCGCTCTCTCCTTTCCCATACACAACCTGATAGAAGATGACAATGAAAAGGATTAACTTCTTCAAAACAACATAAACCCCAAAATATGAATATATGTTCAAAATGAAAGATTTGCTCAGTAATTTGTTTGCTTACAAATTTCACAATTTCACAAAAAAGTAATGGACTTTATCCCTTACAAAATCATTACACCTCAGTAGTAACTAAACATTTCACAGTATGACAGTCCGGTCCATTTAATATGATACGTAAAAATAACACGTTCCCAATATATCAGTGTAAAAGCCTCCAGCTGGATAGTAGAACATGGTAACACTGGAAAACATAACGTCTAGAATAGCAGTGTACACACTTCGGGACACTTGCCCAGACTAGTCTAAGCACTTATCCACACACACACACACACGCTAGGAGGAGGAGGTGGGGGAATTCCTAGTTCACTGGCATTTCTAGAGCACTCTCTCTCTCTCTCTTTCTCTCGCTTTTCTCACTCACTCTCCTTCGATCTCTCTTCCCCTCCCACTACCACACCCCCACCCGTAGTGACCTTTATCTGTTTTATAGCTCAGCCAATCCGCCCCTACAATCAGCACGGCTATTTCCTGTTATGCGCTATTAGCTAACTTCCTGCTTCTCCGTGTCTCGCTTCTCATCCTCTCTCGTTTCTCTCCCGTCTGTGATTTCCTTATGTCGCTAGGAAGCCACTGCTAGCCTTCCTCATGAAAGAGGATGAAGATGTTGCTGACTTGTGCAAAGAACAAGCCAGCCAAAGCAAACCAGTTTGTTTGTTTTCTTATAAGTAGGTAGTAGTAAGGGTAGGTCTAGTTTACTGAGTGGATAAGACGGCTCATTTACTCCAATACTGAGTTTCCATCCTGCTTGGAGTTTCAGTAAGATGCCACAACACCACATCATGATTCATGACACTATAACATGACTTGTCAGCAAATAAGGTATCCACATTCTCGAAATCGAACAAAGCACACACATGACCACATAGGTTCAAGAAAGAACTTGAAATAGCACTAAGTAATGTGCTCTCGATCAAAGAAACTGAATACATTCTTCACTGAGCTGAATATCTTATCAAAATGTGTGAGTTTGCCTGTTCATGCAAGTCAGTGTTTACTGAAAGTGGCAGCCTTCAAATGCTGGTCACATCACTATTGAATGTATGGCATTCTTTTTCATATCTGTCTGACTAGGCATCTCCGTAACTACTCTTCACCACACCCACACATATTCACAACCTTGCTTGATAAGGAAGGCTATACGCCTAGTCGGTATCAGTATGCAGCCTATTCCTGTAGGCCTACATGTAAATGTTATTTAGGAGGTATGATGAGATTGTATTCACATAACAGCCATCATAAAGAAATGAACTGACACACTTTCTCAAGCTAAAAGGATCCCCATTGTTGTCTTATAAGTGCATTGTGTTCCTCAGTCATTGTGAAAAATTGCGATAGCGTTAAATACAATGCAGCTGTTCTTACATAAACTTAATGAGATATAGTTCAGAAAAATAATCAAAGGGTAAGGAGTCTTTTTAGCCCTGTTGCGTATTCTTGAGCGGGTCTGAGTGAGTGTGTTATAACATGGTCACTAAAGTACATTTCTGGCCTGTGTCTACGCACTGATCCCGATGTGTACATAATGCTAACGAGTAGCCTACTGTAGTATTGAATGATGTTGTAGGCCTATGCTAACAACTACTTTATAGTTCGTACAGCACAAAGTGCATCACTGACAACGTGAACCGGCTTTTGAACAAACGCAAACAACCTATCCCATGAAATATCACGATCTTACAATACCTTAAAACTAGGTTATATAACAGTTATATAGTAATAGGCTACAACAACGATGTCAAGAAAGCCGACTGTCTCAGTTGAGCTGCATAGTACCGTATGTGTCAACCTCCCGTATTGGTCGTAGTGTTTTGGAGATTACAATCTGCTTACTACAGAACAGGGCCCTCCGGTCCGTGACGCAGGCCTAACTACTCCAAGGCCGCTTGTAAAATATTTAGTCAATAAACATTATCGGAGAAATCATGCCTTTCTAGACAAGTTTACGGTACTATAGGCCTGTATGAGCACATCTTGCGCTGACACGTAGTTCATTTTCACTAAAAGTACGATCATTAATAGGCAACAGCTAAGGCAACTTGAACAATCCGACTGTAGACTGAGAACAAAGTAAATAGTTGGAAAATCTAAAGTGACAGTCCTCTTAACGTGGAGCTCGAGACTAGGCGCAACTTTATAACAATTCTCCTGGCGCGTGTAAATTTGTTACATTTTACATTAAGTTACAAAAGTAAGAATTGTACCTTCAAAACAAGGCCCGCAAGGCATGGGAATAATAGATTCGGCAACCTACATTTGAATCACGAGAAGAATCGAATAGAAATGACAACTGGACGTAGGAGTAAGGTGTGAAAAGCCGTTGGCCTAAAGCTTCCTAACGCAACGAGCGAAAACAGTTCTAGGAAGTCTAATGGTTATGGCGATGAATATTTTCAAGGGAAAAAGTTTGTATGCTTACTAGTCCACATAACCACTCGTACCGCTCCCTTTTCAATGAACCACCGTGTCCAATCGTTCCTTTAATTCTCTTTGCAGAATACTATTAACTAGTGAATAGCATTATAATAACGATTATTTATAGCTGACCTGTGAAGCAAACGTCTAACAACGTAGCATGCTCAACAAAGCAGAAACGTCTACTGCAGTAGGCTACTGCAGAAGAAATGTTTATAGGATGCAGGCTACTCACCCGAACAGTTATTTTATATGTAGGTCAGACATCAATTGAGTCAGTAGGAAATAGTACAGAATAGGTTGTAGTCCGCGGTTGACGATTAACGTGCTGTCATTTTCCTCGGCAAAGCAACTTAAAAGGAGGAAAACTACTGCTTTTTCATTCTACACTACAGTCTCAAAATGGTGAATGAAGCACAGAGCCTTGACAACTAGTCCGAGTAGCCAATCAGAGAACACGAATGGGTACAGTAGCCAATAATATCCCTGAGACAAACTCCACGGGTGGAGCTACAAGCCAAAGTAAATTTGATGGACAACGCTTGCAGTCAAATCATACTGTGGGAAAACATGGAACAGCTGTTTAGGAGCTGCTCTGCGGTACCCAATAGGAGTGTCTGCAACAAGAGGTAGGCGGGGAAATGAAGGAAAATTTTATCTGCTTGTTTCCCATCTACAAACTCGCAGAGATAGTGACAGATATGTAAACAGATGCTTTCAGACGGGTGATTTGGGAGATGCCGTGTTGTCAACTCTTGGGTTAGCGGTTGTTGTAACGTAGGGATACCTTTGGCGAGAACAACTGTAAACCTGTAGCTTACATCAGAGCTAGCACAAAGACAATTCATAAATCAGCAGGTGAAAAGGGGAGGGGGATGAAAAAATCTAACTAAATATGACAGTTGAGTTTGGTATTGGCAGGTCTAAAACGCGAGTCTCTTATTCTCGTGTGAAATGTATCTCTGCCTATGTTGACTGTCTTCATATTATTCTTTATGTACATTAAATCAGGCAATCCACAGAAGTCCTCGAGTTGTGCTTGACGTCAGCGCAGGCTAGAGCCCGCCTCCCCGTTCCAACCTGAGCAGACTTTTAAGCTAACGTCACCAAATCATCTCGTGATTGGCCAAGTGATAGAGGGTCTCTAGGCCAATGACCAAGTAGTGCGATGAGGTCATCGTGCTTGTTGCCATCAGCTGAGCCAAACAGGAAGGGTCGAGAGTCTTAACCTCGGATTACTGTTCCTGAGGGACTGACCCACTTATACATTCCTCTACTGTTTGTAACTCAGATAGGTAGTCAATTTCATACGGCTCTATGAGAGTGTGAAGATGTTTTTGTTGCAGTGCGACATACATTCATATGCACAGGCTCACAGATGTGCCCAGTCTGTACACAGATGGCGAGTGATCTGGGTTTCGCTGCTGCAGCACTGCAGGCTTCTCACGCAGCCAACACAGAGTTTGAACATGCTACGGCGTTACGCAACATGTACGTGTAATTCCACACTCTCACACTACCGGGTGTCCTTAGTGTACACACATAGTGTACACACATTCTCGCAGGAGGAGAGGCAGCCACCCACTTGATGTAGCTTTTCAGGCTCGGCGCTCCTCACACACACACAAATGTAAACTGTTGGTAACAGACATCTACATTTGGATTTGGTGGCACACGCCCACCCCGCCAGCTCCACGCCCTGAGAGTAGCGTACTGCAGTCTCTGAGAGCCCTCCTCGTTCGTGCGCCGTGTCTAGCAAATCAAACAAATGCGGGACAACTGATGAGGAGAGGCGCAGTGTTGAGGAGAGATTTCATCATCTGTACTCACACACACACACACACACACACAGTTAGAGAGCTGAAGCACTATGAGACTGAGCGCACAGTCCAGCGACTACACACACTGTAGGACAAAGACATGACACAAACGCATTCAGCTTGCCGCAACTTCCATCGCTCAGTGATCCCACAACCTTGGATGGTTGTGTCTGTGTGTGAGAGAAAGATGAATATGAATGATTCGAGTGCATAAACGATATATCTGTGTGTGTGTGAAATGTCTATCCACGTGGCACATCCTCAGAGTGAACATGTACAGACATGCAGTCTAGAGATCCAATGGTAACTGTGAGTAACAGCTCAGTGTCCTCTCTTCACATGACACACTAATGAATCCCAATTACTGGGATAGGGCTCGCACACATGTACACCAGGTCAATCTCTCTCCCCAAATACACACACACACACTGTTGCTTGGTCAGACTTAGCAACCCTTGCACACTGGAAGAACATTGCATGACTGTACATGCGCACAGACTGGTATCTGTCAGAGATCCACATGTCACATTGACACACACACACAAAGTGGCTTAAAGGCTTTTATCATTTTGAGAAAGGTCACAGAGATCTAGTAGCTACACCTCAGTGGCAACCTTTTTGCTGTCAGCGCCTGTATAGAAGAAAACAGGAAAACAAATCCAACCCTAAAACTTCAGTCTCTGCCTGAAAAAGTCCAGAGCCCGTCTCTGCAGCAGTATCACAAGTACACCCAGCCTGGTCTGCAGACTCTCAACTAGCAACCACAATTGCAGTCGTTGCGTAGCAACAAGAGTGGCAGTTGATGCCAGTTCATTCAAGTTTTAAGCATCTGTAGATGGTCTGAAGGGGCTTCCTCTCAGTTCCAGAGTGTTCCCCTGCTCAGGCAGTGTGTGTGTGTCCTGAAAGGCTAGAGTGGGCAGGAGCTGGCTGTCAGGCGGCTTGTTCTCACCCAGGTCTTTCTCAACAATGGGCCACGATTAGCCACCTTTGTCATCTCACTCTCCTCGGGTCAGCCCCCGACTCCTCTCAAGAACCCTGCACCTCCATCAAGGCCTGCCCGCATCCACAATACCTCCCAGCAGGGACCCAGAATCACCTGTCAATCAACCATTGTGGAACGCACCTCCTGGTGAGCTCGGTTGTATACAATTGGCTGAGAGCAGATAGGAGAGCGTGGAGCAGAGGGAGATCAGGTGATAGTGGGGCCAATGAGAGGTGACAGTGAGACAAAGTGATAGAAAACACAGATAGAGAACAATAAGAAGGCAGCCCACAGGCTGGTCTCTGGAAAGGCTCTTGAAAAAGGAGGGATTGTTGCAGCTGTGGAGGGGGGGTGGAGACAGGGATGACTAGGCCATAACAGTCATTCTTCCAAAATAAGTTTCCTAATGTTAGCACAGATCAAGAGTGGTTATTTGACGGATTGAAAGTCAACAAGCAGTGTAATTAGTTTTGAACAAATCTTGATAGATCAGTGATATGATCAAGGAACTAAGAGAGGATAGAACAGATTGTCAAGCGTCTTGAGACGACTGTACCGCAAATGTCCAGCAGATGGCAGCAGTCTCTAAAACCACGTTAGACTTTCACAAGTACAAGCAGTTCAAGCCGGAATGCACTGAAAACTCAACTGCTCTCTCTCGTCTGAGGAGTAGCACCCACATGACAAGTGTAAACAATGTGAGGACTGGACAGTGTAGAAACCTCCAGTTCGGTGGATTGTAAAAACAGGTTGAATCATAGGTAAACTTTGTAAAACAACCACTGGACTGAAGTTTATAGTACCACACCAGAGGTTTGGACGGACTTATTAATGTCCACTGAATCCTCATTTCCACCTAAATTAATTATGAAGGACACAGAGACACACGTCCATTTAACCTGTTTTAATTAACCCTGATTACAATTTAATTACAAATAATAGAAGAAATACAAGAGAAACAAAAAGCATGAATGTGTCCTCGTGATGTCATCTCAATCTCATTTCTCTAAACAGAGTGTTAAGTAACCGCTGGGATGACGGGGGAAACGGTAGCGAGGTGGAAAACAATGTTCAAATAATACACCGGTCCAACAAAATACAAGTCTTTTTCTTAATAAGTAAGTCCCCCCGAAATGGAAAAAAAGATATATACACAATATCAAAAACGGGAATATTTAAAATATGATGGTAATGTGATATAATAACAATAATAATAATAATATGACCCTTCCTTATTTCCACATTTCCATAACTACACATACCAACCCGCGCCGATGAGGATGACTAGACAGCTAATGGTTAAGATGGACGATAAGTCTGGAGAAGAGCGCGTCAAACAATTACTTCAAGATGCACCAAATTCAATAAGGCAATGGAATAAGGGAGAGGCCTGAGGGAAGGGGTACAAACAATCAAATATGAAAAGTTATGTTAATGATAATCATAATATTAATTGTAACAACGGTAATAAATCTGAAAAATAAAAAGAATATTAGAACAATAGAAATATTGAGGGAGACTGTTAAAATACAAGCTGGCCGGACCATATCATAAGCACCAACCCTCCCAGCAGACTGGAGAACATGAGTGTGTTTGATCAGGCTGGTGGTTTACACACACACACACAGACGAATTTCCTCCCCATCGTGGGAAGTCCCTTTCCGCGCAGGGTTTTTGTGATGTCACATCCTGCGTGGGCAACAGGTGGTTTCTACAGTAACACATTCCTACGCCAGCGAGGCGGCTGGCGTGGGGGGACGTCAGGCGTGATGTCACGTTCCATACTCTCCAGAACAAACAGGAGCCTCACTTGGTGGGCCAGGCCCATTACAGACAAGACAGGCAAACACACACACACACACACACACGTACAGCAAGGAGATGCTGGGGTGCTGGAGTGTGGATGAAGATCTTGGTGTACGAAGAAGCATGGTCCAGGTCCACCACTGCAGGGCCAGGATGTGGGGTTCATGTTCATGTTTCTCACCGACCAGCATATTGTGGTCAAAAAGACCCTCCCAGCCTGCAAGTTTGGACCCACATCTCAGGACCACATGGTTCATGATTCAACTTGCTCCCATAAGGATTTGTTAACATGCTTTAACTTCCACCCCTTCCATCCATCCATCTATCTATCCATCCCTGCCCTGAACACAAATATTTGTTCTTACAATAAAATAGAAGTTTTCTGATTCAGTTGACCTAAAAACAGGGACCTTTTTCTGTGTCCACCTTCACAAATGAAGGTAAGGAGAGTAGACCAGGCTGTCATAAGAACTTCATAAATCTATCATTAAAAATAGTTCTCCTCATTTCATATCAAACAATAGCTTTGTGAAATATAAGATTTGTATTGAATATATATTCAAATAAAATATATATATATTTATATGTAGCCTATGTATGTGTTGATTCTGTTTCATATTTTTTTCTTGTTCTGTAAAAAGAAGGCAAGATGGCAGTGTATGAGGTCTGGGCCCACCACAATTATGTGTGTGTGTGTGTGTGTGTGTAGGGGGTTCATGTCACATGTCCAAAACAAAGGCACAATCTCATTCCATCCTCTTTGTTCATTTCGGGCTCCAAAATTCTCCAAAACACAGAAGAAGAAATGGAAAATCATTTCAAACACAGAAAGGCTTCTGAAGGCTTTGTTAGCTGGGCTGGAGGTCACCCTGGGTCATACATTTAACTCGTGTCAGTGTTTCAGCTCAACTAGTCTCAGTTCCAACATCTTCTGTACCAGAGCTCAGCCTCTTTCCACCACAAAATGCCCATAGCATCCTCCGGAAATACTGTCCCATTCTCCAAGGCACTCTCTTGGGAGAAAAGAAAGATTGAGAGCAAAGTGAAAAATAGGGGTGTGGAGAGCTGAAAAAACAACCTTTAAAGTCTGTCCATCCATCAGATTGAGGACAGACCAGACCGCCAGCCCCCCCCCCCCCCCTCTCCTCTCTCTAAGCAACAGCCCTAGTGAGGGATTACAACATCACTAGTGAGAGGGGGGCTGTACTGCACAAGTGTGTACAGTACTATATACTGTCTGTCTCATGAGGCAGCTCAGCTCGGGCTGGCCTGTGGAAGGGAAGGGTCCGGGAGTCGGGTACTGCTGTCCGCTTCCTCTTGAGTTGGCAGGCAGGGTCTGAGAGAGGAGGAGGTGCTCCCCGGCGGGCAGGCAGGGTCTGAGAGAGGAGGAGGTGCTCCCCGGCGGGCAGGCAGGGTCTGAGAGAGGAGGAGGTGCTCCCCGGCGGGCAGGCAGGGTCTGAGAGAGGAGGAGGTGCTCCCCGGCGGGCAGGCAGGGTCTGAGAGAGGAGGAGGTGCTCCCCGGCGGGCAGGCAGGGTCTGAGAGAGGAGGAGGTGCTCCCTGGCGGGCAGGCAGGGTCTGAGCCTGGCCGCTCCACATCCTCCACGGCTCCATTTGAGGGGGGTGTCCGGAACTGTGGACCCATCCCACACACTTCTTCTGCAATCTCTTTTGCATTTGCCAGTAACACCTGGCACCTCGCAGGTGTGTGTATGTATTTGTTTGTATGCCTGTGTGTGTGTGTGGCGGGGGTGGGGGGTAGAGGCAGAGATCCCGTATTGACTCAAGACTGGCACAGGGAGAAAGGCACCTTGTGACAGTGTGGTGGGATGATGGATTGGGGGGGGTAAATGAGTGTTTGTGGGTCTCAGGGTTAGATATGAGATGGTTTGTGTGTGTCTGTGTGTGTGTGTGTGTGTGTTGGGAGGGGGGGTTCTGGGCCTCTCCTGAAGAGTGGATGTCAGTCCATACATCTGCACATCCTTAGTGTTGTGTTCACAGCAAAATGCTGCTTACTGTGCTCAGTACTGACAAAGGCATGATTTGTGTGTGTGTTTCAACACAGTCTAAGGCTGTGTGTGTGTGTGTGTATACAAAACTTGTGTTTGTCTCAAAAGGTGTGTGTGTGTCAGTGTCTTTGAGTGTGTGTGTCTCCCCAGGCCTCAGCAGCCAGAGTTCTCCAGAGACAGCTGTGCTGTGGCTCTCTGCAGCTCGGAGCTGGCCCGGCGCTGGGCCGGCGGGGGCGGGGCTCCGAGACCCAGGGGAGGAGTCTCCCCTCTCCCGTTCTCCGCCCGGCCCGCCACCTCCTCTCTCTCCGCCCGTACTTTCTTGTCCTCCGCCTCCTCTCTCTCTCCGTCGGCCTCCATCTTCTGGTCCTCGCTCCAGCGGCGTTTGAAGCGCTGCTTGAGGGGGATGCAGAGCGCCCCGCTGGGGCTGGCTGGAGGCCCCTGGACCTGCTCACTCTTCAGCCCAACCAGGGGACCTGGACTGGGGATGGGGGCGGGACCTCCCACCAGGAGGGGGGCAGCAGGGGTCTTGAACACGTCCTCGTCTAGTTCCTCCTCGGGGTTGCCATTGGCGATGTGGGGGGCGGTCCCGTTGGCATGCGGCTGCAGGGGGGTGAAGACGTCCCCTTCGTCGTCATCCTCTTCCTCACTGATGTCGGTCACCTCCACCTCCTCCTCCTCGGACTCATCGGATATGGGCTCCACCTTGAACACGCAACCAGATCAGACACACAGCACCACCTTCTAGAAAGTTCTTCCGCGACAGTTACACTCCTAAGTAACATCCCTATCTAATAGTACTAGACAGGTCAAACTGGGTTATTCTCATGTTAGAACATGCGCAAAGATAAAATACTACCTAAAACAGACTGTATCTGTCTGTATCTACCTCTAGAAACATGGTCTTTTGTGATTTGCCAGGATTGCACCAGACTCACCTTGATCTTAGGAAGCCCCGCAGAGGAGGAGCCAGAGAGCATCCCACAGCCGGGGTAGGAGGAGCCTAAGCTGGAGGTGGAGCCCCCGTCCGAGTGGGCGGAGCCGTCTCGCTGCTTGCGCCCAGGGGGCGGCGGCTGCAGCTTGAACTTGAAGGGAGACGGGTGCTGTAGCTCCTCCCCCCCCGCAGGCTGGTGCAGCGAATGGGAATGGGAGTGGGCCGGGCCTTGGTGGGCGTGGTGGGCGAGGCTGAGGCTGGCCTTGCTGTCGGGGCCCACAGAGGGGCGGTGGGGCTGGGGGATGACGATGTTGGGGTAGTGCAGGAAGGCGCGGGGGCTGAGGTGGTAGTTGTACACGCTCTGGGTGTGGGCCTGCAGGTAGCGCTTCATGTCCTCGGGGTTGAAGGAGAAGTGGGAGCCCAGCATGGGGGACAGGGAGGGGGAGGGGGAGTAGGGCAGGTGGGAGGTGGGGGTCATGGACAGGGCCGGGGAGAGGGGCGGGGCCAGGAGCCCCCCGGGGCCGGGCAGGGGGGAGACGGGGAACGGGGAGAGGGAGTCCGGGTGCATCCGGTGGGAGGGCGGGTGGCGGCCCAGTACCCCGGGGTTCCCCCCGTACACCCTGAAGAGGGAGTCGTGAGGGAGGCGGGGGTGCAGGAGGTTCCTGTAGGCCCTCTCGGCCCCCCCGGGGCGCTCCTCTCCCCCGCCCAGCCCCTCCTCCAGCTCAGAGTTGGTGGAGGTGCCGTCGGAGCAGTCGGACACGGAGCCCCGGGCCATGCGGCGCGCCACGCTGCTGAACACGCCCGGGCTGCGCAGGTCCTCGCTGGGGGACAGCACCTCGGACGGCGTGGACGGGGGGAAGCGGAAGTGGCTGCTGCCTGTCGGCACTGGGGGGGCGCTCTGGGGGACCCCCCGACCTGCACGGAGAGAGAGAGAGACAGAGAGAGAGAAGCATTAGAGAGAGGAGCATTGCTGGGTGAAGTAGATAATAGTACAAGGAGAATTAGACAGAGAGAGAGACAGAGAGAGAGACAGAGAGAGAGAAGCATTAGAGAGAGGAGCATTGCTGGGTGAAGTAGATAATAGTACAAGGAGAATTAGACAGAGAGACAGAGAGAGAGACAGAGAGAGAGACAGAGAGAGAGACAGAGAGAGAGACAGAAGAGAGACAGACAGAGAGAGAGAGAGAGAGAGAGAGAGAGAGAGAGAGAGAGAGAGAGAGAGAGAGAGAGAGAGAGAGAGAGAGAGAGACCTACAAAACAGACGGGTAAGAAAACATGGCGGGCCACGTTTGCCGTCCTACTTTCCACGGCCCTGCCAGGCTGTGGCTGTGTGGCTGCCGGGCTGTGTGGCACTATAAACCCCCTGGCATGCTGCCACGTGCCAGAATGAAACAGTGGAAAGTTGCTCCTTCTGCCATCACAAACACGGGTCGGCTAACTCTGTTTTCCCCAAAACCACTACGTGTGTGTGTGTGTGTGTGTGTGTGTGTGTGTGTGTGTGTGTGTGTGTGTGTGTGTGTGTGAGAAAGAGACAGAGAAAGTGTCTGTGTTTGATTTGTATGTGTATGTGTATGTGTGAGTGTGAGTGTGAGTGTGAGTGTGAGTGTGAGTGTGAGTGTGAGAGAGAGAGAGAGAGAGAGAGAGAGAGAGAGAGAGAGAGAGAGAGAGAGAGAGAGAGAGAGTGTGAGTGTGAGTGTGTGTGTGTGTGTGTGATTTTCTCAAACGTGTGTGCGCACATGTTTTGGTGTGTGCGCGCATGTGTGTAACCATGCTATGAAAACATGTCAGACTCCACACCACATCATACAGTCGAGCGTTCTGTCCCATACCCAACATCACTGAGGGGCTGTTTTACTGTCTATGGCTGAGCCAAACACTGCTAATAATGTGTCTGTGTGTGGGTGTGTGTGTCTGTGTGTGTGTGTGTCTGTGTGTGTGTCTGTGTGTGTGTATGGGACCTACCAGAGCCCATGTCTATAAAGGGATAGTTGACCAGGACCAGCTTGTTGAAGTTGAACTTGTAGGTGAACCTCTTCCCCTTAGTCTTATGAAGAATCCTCTTGTTGTAATAGTATCTGTAAGAGGCAGAAGACTGGTTAGACACACACACACACACACACAGAGCCTGTGTGTCATTCCTTAGCCTCCACCTGCAGTCTATCAATGAGTACGTGGCCTCCTCCAAGATGTGACACACCCACACACACACACACACCCACACACACACCCCACACACACACACACACAGTGCGGGTTTTGCTTTGATATTGCTGTTGGGTGAAGTGGACACAGGAGGTTAGGACATAATGTTCACAGATGGATTGAGAGCCCTTCAACACGCACACGCACACACAAGGGAGATGGTGGTAGGGTGAGACTATGCACATGAACCAAAACAACCAGCTACATACTACACACACACACACACACACACACACACAAACACCACACACACGCACACGCTTGAGCTTGTTCTTGAGTGCTTTGAAGAGCATTTGAACTCACATCAAACGAAGCCCCAAACTGCATTCTGCATGCAGACACTTACAGTACACAGGAAACACACACACACGCTATACACTTACAGTATACAGGAAACACACACACGCTATACACTGGGCATCTATTACTGAGTTCACAGGGGAGGTATCAATTCCTTCTTCCAGTTAGGACAGTCTGAGCAAGTTTAGAAGAGGGACTACAGAGGCCTGGGAGAGAGACTCACCCAGACCAGATACCCAGGAGACCCAAGCACACACACACACACACACACACACACACTGGAGTAGAGAGAAGACGAGAGAGGGAGACAGACAGGAGGGAGTGCTGATGACAGAGAAAGGGAGGAGAAGGAGAAATCATCACCAACTCACCCACACCAACCTACGACACGGAGGTGACACTGATGACACTGTCTTCCGCTGTGTGTGTGTGTGTGTGTGTTTGTGTGTGTGTGTTTGTGTGTGTGTGTGTGTGGGCAGGCATGCTGTGTGTCAGAGGGTGAGAACAGACTGAGAGCTAAATAAAAGTTCAGCACATCCCACATGTGCTCCACACAGGGAAAAAGTGTGTATGCGTGCGAGTGTGTGTGTGTGTGCACGTGTGTGAGTGTGTGCGAGTGTGTGCGTGTGACATTAGGAGGAGCCATGGTTACATCTGAGATGAGTCGTGATTAACAACATCCCTCTGTTCTGTCTCTCTGGCCTCCTCTTTGAAATGAATACGAAAAGAAAGCATCTCGCTCTGTGCCGTAGAGGTGAAAAGACAGACAGAAAATGAAACAGACAGACAGAGAGACAGACAGAGACAGACAGAGGGAGACAGACAGACAGACACAGAGAGACAGACAGAGAGAGACAGACAGACAGACACAGAGAGACAGACACAGAGAGACAGACACAGAGAGACGGACGGATGCCCCCCCCTCTACCTCAGAGCCCGGCTCAGCTTGTCGTAGTTCATCTGGGGCTTGCACTTGCGCGCCCCCCACAGGCGGGCCACCTCGTCGGGGTCCTTGATGACAAACTCTCCATAGTCGCCCTGCCAGGCGATGACGTCGTGGTACTCCTCCTTCCTCAGCAGCTCCAGGATGAAGTGCCACAGCTGGATCTGCCGGGAGCCGGGGCTCGACTCGGGCTTGTAGGCCCAGTCAGGGAAGGCGAACCCTGGGGAGGACAGACACGGAGGAGGGGGGGTGAGGGATGGAAGTGTGGCCGGCCTATCCAAGTGGTTAATTAACAGTGTGCATCCAGGGGCAACTGGAATGTCCGTGGAATCCTTGTTTTCATCTGCCATGTTCAGGAGGGATGGTCTATTCTCAGAATGAAGGCAAAAAACTCGAAAATATTTTGTGCATGTAAACGTAGTCACCGGCCTTAGGTCTGGAGGACAGGCGCGCTCTGACAAGCTTCACACGCCAGCTCATGATGGAGACCGCTGTGTGTGTGTGTGTGTGTGTGTGTGTGTGTGTGTGTGTGCGTTTATGTTCCACCGACGTGGGTTTCGCGAAAAGTCTCAACACCACTTGAGCACAAGGCCGGTCTTAACAGCAGACACCACAACATACCTCTATAAGGCCTTCACGCACACAGACATGATAAAAGCAGAATATGGAGTAGCCTAAATATCAGAGGTTAGAGCTAGTTTCCCATAACAAAGCGAGGCCGGAGAAGTCTCCCAGATCCACCAGAGCGCAATCAAACAAGACGGTGTAAGAACAGTTTAAATATTTAGATATTGCAATACCAGCACGCATGTTTTTGTTTGGGGTTTTTTTACATGTTGGGGCCAAGATGTTGGGGCCAAGATGTTGGGGCCAAGATGTTGGGGTCAAGATGTTGGGGCCAAGATGTTGGGGTCAAGATGTTGGGGCCAGTGTGTCCAGAGGAGCTGGGGCCCTTTGCTCCTGCTCGTCATGGAGCAGTGTGCTTCACATGCTGCCTGGCACGCACGCACCAGAAAACAAATATCCTGGTAGAGCCAATTAACAAACATATCTATATAAGTGGGTACATGCGTGGGTGCACAATGGGCACTGACACACACACACACACACACAACAGCCGTGTGTGTGCGCACGTGTGCGTCAGTGCTGACTCATGGCCTGCTCTTGTTTGTCATTCAGCTTTCACATAAGAGTCCACCTCCCCCCCTTCGCCTTACCATCCCTTTCTTTCTCTTTCTCCCTCCGCCTCCCTCGCTCCCTCTCAGACATGGTCGCCTAGCGACTGGGCCTGTTCGCTCTATAAATAAACAGTAGAAACAGGACAACAGAAACCGACGCATTTAATGAAAAGGTTCCTCAAATGATCCTCCTGACAGGATAAGGCAGCGAAACTGTGTAGAAGGACAAAGGGGTCCGAGACCGTTTCCGTGTGTGTGTGTGTGTGTGTGTGCACGCGCTACGTTTCATCAGACTTTGCTCCATGAACTTGACTGTTGCTTTAGCAGAAGCATGCACTGTTCACCCTCTAGACACAAGCATGCATGCAAAAACTCATGCACACATACATGTTTTTATATTGCTACATACTACCTCATCTGTGGCATCAGATGTTGCATCCTGTGTGTGTGTGTGTGTTGGGTTCAGGTGGGACCACACATTTGCCCCCAAGGCTGTAGCTAGGTTAGAAAGCATAAACACTAATACATATTCTCTCTCTCTCTCATCAGAACCTCCACAACTAACTCAGCTCCATGTCAGGGGGGTCCAGACCCAGGACCACCATCCCAGGGTTCCTTGAAGGTGGGGGGGGAAGGTGGGTCAGGAAGCAGCTATTGTCTGTCTGCAGTCGGTCAGGCTGTTACAGACCCCTCTGACGTCAGTGCCCTCTGGACCACCAGATAGGCATCGTACTGGCATTGTCCTGCTCTCCTACTGGCCTGAGACTAAACACTCTCCTTCTCTCCTTCTGTCCCGCTCCCCTCTATTAAGCCCTCCTTTCTCTCCTCCTCCTCCCTTCCTCCCTTCCTCCTATTCTTTGCGCCTTTATATTTAGAAGGAGGAAAAGGTCTTCCTGCCTCTGTCTGGCTGGTCACACAGGGGTGGGGGGCTGTTGCATACAGACACACACACACAGACAAGCCCGCGACAGCACGTTGAGCTGGAGGGAGGACACAGAAGGGGGGAGTGAGGGAGCCAGGCATGGGTGAGGAGCGAGGGATGGGGGAGGAGCGAGGGATGGGTGAGGAGCGAGGGGTGGGGGAGGAGCGAGGGGAGGGTGAGGAGCGAGGGATGAGTGAGGAGCGAGGGATGGGTGAGGAGCGAGGGATGGGTGAGGAGAGGAGGGGAAGGACAGGACGAGAAGAGGGGGAGAGAAGGGTGGTGGGCAGCCAGCGTCAGGTGCAGAGCGAGACCATTCGCCCCTCACTCTACCCAGGACAGAGAGAAACGGCACCTACCCACCGCTGTGTGTAGTCATTTGGCTCTGTGTGTCTGTGTGTGTCTGTGTGTGTGTGACCAGAGTGGAATCCTGAATGGACATGTGTGTGATGAAGACGTGACGGAATCTCCAGGCCTGAGGCTGGGGCGCACACAGCCTCCCGAGGCTGGGGCGCACACAGCCTCCCGAGGCTGGGGCGCACACAGCCTCCTGACACAGTCCAGACCCCTCTGAGTGTGTGTGCTGTGGGATCCACATCAGCCCTACATGGTAAGACAGGGGGAGGTTTTGCTAATACTGCTGTTATGCCGCGGAAGGCGTGTGTGAGAGAGAGAATGTGAGTCAAAGAGATACATTTCTCCAAATCTACAGTGTGTGTTGTGGTTAGGGCTCCAGACGACTTCTATTTTCCTTCAAACCCACACACACACACACACCAATCAGTCAGCGACAACTTGGTGACTACAGTTGTGGGATTAACTCACAGTCAATTTGGGCACTGGTCCCTCTCAGACAGACAGGCAGATACAAAGGCAGGCAGGCAGACAGACTAGTGGATAAATAGCAGACAGACAGACAGACAGGTCCTAGTCTCTATGTCTAACTGCACTAATCCTGGCTCCTCATCAAGACCAGGAACACCAATGAAATCAGAGGAGTCCCAGAGGCGTCACCACAGACATGGCAGAATTAGTAGAGTGTGTGTGTGTGTGTGTGTGTGTGTGTGTGTGTGTGTGTGTGTGTGTGTGTGTGTGTGTGTGTGTGTGTGCGTGCGTGCGTGCGTGCGTGTGTGCGGAGGGGGGTAATGCAACACAGACATCAGCCATTATGTGGTATGTGGGGGGTCCTGGAGCCCTAATAAACTGAGTGTGTAAGAAAATGAAAGACGGAGGGAGAGAGAGACAGAGGGAAAAATGAAAGAACAGTCCTCAGCAAAACGATCTGAGTGACTGTACCTAAAGCTTACTGTAGGTAACTGTCTGTCTGTAGATTCCATCAACACATCTGATCTATAGGGTGGCGTGCGCACACACTCCCTCTCTCACACACACACACACACAAACGTGTGTGTACGGGTTTGCTGTGCCTAGTCAGGGAAAACAGTGTCGCTGGTTAATTACCTCAGCTCTTCTGTGGTCTAGTCTGGAACTGTAAAGACCAGGGTGGAGACTGGGGGAGCGGGGGAGAGAAGGGGGAGAGAAGGGGGAGAGAAGGGGCACAGTGGGTGGGGATGATGGACCCATTTGGTCACCATTTCTAAAAAAATAAAAAATAAAAAGTTCCAAGGCTGAAGTTCCCATACACCTCCCTTCCCCTTCACACCTAGCCCGCTTTGATTGAGCCTGGTTGCCAGGTTAGTGGTGTGGGTTGCCAGGTTGGTGTGAAGTGGCGTGAGAAACCAGCAGTTCTGCCTTCCAGTTCCCTCTTTGGTGCACAGCCTTTACAGGACCCAGGTTAGAGACGTCTGCTCCTCAATCTTCCTCCCAGTACACCACCAACACAAACATTAGTTTGAGGTCAAATACTCACACACCCACACACACACACACACACACACTCGTTCATTCACCCACATGCTTAGGCTACTCTCGCGCAAACAGTTCCCCTCCCTCTCTACCGCACACACACTTGACTCGCTAACACTATTTTCCCTCTTACTCACACACATATTCTCTCCCTCACAAACACTAATTCAAGTAGAAAGCCAAAAGCCACAGGAGATGCAGAGCAAGTTGTGACAGACATGGGCCAGACTAAACCTCTGGGGTTCCCACTAGCCAGGCCACACACACACACACATACATACAGCCATAAACCATTACAGCCAAAGGACACAACAACCTGCTCCTCTCACACACGCATGCACGCGCTCACACACACACACACCTTGGCTAGACATCGGGGAACAGAAATGGCCTTGTGGCCTGACTAGGCTTTACATGACATGTTGATTTTGGTGTCTGGCCTAACTGTCAGAATGTTAACTCTTAAAAATGCAACACAACAAAGGGGGTGTGTAGAATCATTCTATTTAAAGAGAACTCTTAAAGTGTGTGTGTCAGCTGGAACGCCTGTATCCTGTCAGTGTGCTACAGAGATAGGGGTCCTGACAGCCTTATCTGGTCACTGAGCCAGCTACTTTGGTTCCACTTGACTTGCTCTGAACTGCAGAGGAACCAGATCATGAAGCCAGGGTGACACACACACACAAACCAGTGCTGTAAGTGTTTCTGACTGGCTGCCTGCCCCATCACTCCCACAGCCCCAACCATCAGACAACCTGTGTTCAGTCACACACAAACACTCTCACTCTATACCTTCCCCACCCCCTTATTACCCCTCCACACACATACACACACTCTACAGGAGAACGTGCCTGGCCACAGCTGTGACGTCTACGTGTGGCGGCTTGTTGATACAATGAGTAACACAAGTGGAAAATTGGAGCTAGCGGGCCAGACTGCTCTCTTCCTGCTGGGATGCACATGGAAGGTGACCCGTGGAGCAGGGCACATACACACCTATGAGCTCTGTCACCTGGCTGGGGCAGTGTGTGTGTGTGTGTGTGTGTGTGTGTTTCTGTGTGTACGTGTCCTAAACTAACCCACATGCAGTCTGTGTGGACAACAATCCAGATAACATTTCTAGTTCTAACTTTTACACTGACTACTGTCTACTTAGGAATAGAATATCAATTCTTACACAACACACATCACTTCCTCTCCAGGTTTGTTTTTCCACAATGGAAGTAAGAGGGGTGGATTCCAGCATGTTAGGGTGGAGTTCCAGAAGGCCCAGGGGGCATAGCTATGCTCGTACATACACTAGTGAAACACACAACTCAACCAAACAAAGGAGCTCCATTTTGACATCTTCATCCATAACATAATCATAACAATAGGTTAAAAAATCCCTTCCATCACCCATATGTACATGCAGAATTTAGTTAGAAACTGTTTGAAAGGTAAAATTTCCATTTTAAAGACAAAGGTGGAAGGTTTTCCATGCCTGAAGTCTACCCACTTAACGTTTGTGGTCGAGTAGGTGGAGTGAGAGGTAACGATCATCTAATAATTAAAAGAACATGACTTTACTGCCAACTCACTTAGGCTATGATCTACTCGCTAATCAATACAGATAAGGACACAATCTTGGCAAACTACTCACGGGCGACGTGCAAATCAAGAAGGTCGCCAGTCTTGACAAATAACGATCAATGTCCGGCTGAACAAATACCGATTAAAAAAACAGTATTCGCTGATTGCAAAAAAAACATAAAATAATCCATGTTTATAGTTCGTGGATGTTAACTTCGTACTATTAACTGGATATAGGTAGTACATAGGTAAATACGTATACCGCGGTAGAAAGATACAGGATGCTTCTGCCCTAGGACATCATACATCACTTTAAATAGATCCACCAAAAGTTATTTCAAGTGCGAACGACTATCAACGTGAATAGCTAGGTTTCCATTATTTCAGACCACTTAAGTCTAACGCAGTTTGACCGTAACAGTGAGAAACAAACATGCAATGATAACATTAAATCAACACATGATTTGTCACAGGTGACATGGAACTATCTGATACAAAGTTGAAGAGGAACAGGCAGAAAGAGACATAGGCAGGTTTTACTTGGAACCAAAGCTCCATGCTTATTAGCACTACGTTCCACGAAATGTTCGCTGTTCCAACAATTACACTGACTCTGCTAATTAGCTAGCTTGCGCTAGCGACTCAGTTAGCAAGTTATACAGTTAGGCTAGATAAACGCGGTCCAACTTTAGAAAACTTGAAACAGAAGAAATCGCTAACTTCGCAAACCCCATAGTTTGATGATTTGTCGACACGTGTAACTTGATTAGCTATCTTAGTTCGTGTTCGCTACTTAGATAGAATAACTACCTAGCCCTAGTGCATTTTGACAAGCTACAGTAGCTTACTGGCTAGTCGAGCGCCATAGTTTCACTCTTTCCAGCCAGCCAGCACAGCAGCAGCAGCATGATGATCAACAGGCGCATAACGTTAGTATAGCTAGACTAGCTCGCTCGCAACTAGTTTTAACAATAGACGACCAGTTTGCTAACAAACTACTGCTGTCGTAGATTAAACGAGTAACTAGTCTCTCTTACCCGTGTCCCCCGGGGTTTTCATGGTGATTCTGTTCAGTGGGCAGTCTGGACACTTTCCCGTTGTGCGGCTCTTCAGATGGCTAGCTTACTAGCCTGTGTTAGCTAGTTGGTGGCTAGTTGGCTAGCTCGCTGACACCCACTTCGTTGTTCTTTCTTGGGATGAAGATAATTAAGTTCGCACTTCCTAAAGTCGTATGCAAACTTTTAACAAAAAAATCCCCCAAATTCCACAACTTCTGTTGCCTTTTAGATACTTTTGAACTCTACGTTTCTTTTTTCATGTGTTATAGACGACGAGGTACTAAAGCCAAAAGTTGCCCTGGCCTCGGGGAAATGCACTACTCAAGTCTGAATGGCGTTGCCAGAAGTTTGAGAGCGTCGTGCCGATAGACTTGGGGTTGTCTTAAGGATAGTGTTAGAACTGCGATCTTAAATTGCAAGCTGATCCGTGTTACAATGTTGCATGGTGGATTCTTCCTCATCGTCCTTCCAGACAGCAGTCAAAACATGATCACAAAGAAAAAAGTTTTCACCCAGAAAATGGGGCCAGTTTTTTCTCCTTTCTCTCACTAGCAACAGACTTTTCCTTTTCCATACTCCGTTCTCTTAGCCCAGCGCACACCACTGGCCCCCCTTCCTCTGTCGGGGTGTCGTGTTTCTCTCTCCCTACCACACGGGGCCGCCCACGCTGGCGGACCTGGGAGGGAGGTGGTTACGCCCACTTCCCACTCACTCGGTTGGCGTCACTGCAGCGCACTGCGTTGCTGTGGAGACCCGTTAATGCCGACGGTAATGTGATGTATCCTGTTTGCTGCAAAACTGTAAACAGCAATCACCTGCTGTATTAATTTATAGATCATATTCCAATCTCATAGTGAGAGAAAGAGAGTAATATATAGCACACCTGTTGGACTCACTATGATCAGGACCATTGTAAAATATCACATTTTGGGAGAATGGTGGCCTGGTGGCCTACAGATGGAGAAGATGGGAGATGGATGAATAGTGCAGATAAAAGGAGGATAAGTTGAAGAACAAATGGAAGTCGCTGAAGTGGAGAACCATGGATGTAGGTGGACTTTTCTTTCTTTTCATCAAGCATACTCTCAGCTCACTCCCTCTTGCTGCTTCCCACTCCCTCCTCCGCTCATGTTTCCCCCGAGTACTTGTGTGTGTAATCTGAAGGGCAGTAGATGACATTTCATGTACTGTCACACACGTGCGTAACATTGACACAGCAGTGTTAACACCACACAAAACACTCCCCCAGAAACACCACACCGCCTCCACTTTTGCCTTCCTCCTCTCGTCATTCCAGGATTCATCTCTCCCACCTCTCCTTCGCTCTGCCTCTCCTTCTTCCCGCCTCCACCTCTCCACCTCTCTTCCTTCTCTCCTCCACCTCTCCTCCTCTCCTCCACCTCTCCTCCTTCTCTCCTCCTTCCCGCCTCCACCCATCTTCCTTCTCTCCTCCACCTCTCCTTCTCTCCTCCTTCCCGCCTCCACCTCTCTTCCTTCTCTCCTCCACCTCTCCTCCTTCTCTCCTCCACCTCTCCTCCTTCTCTCCTCCACCTCTCCTCCTTCTCTCCTCCTCCACTCCTGTTCCTGCTCTTTTCCCTCTTCCCTACCTTCCTTTGCCTTAACGTGAACACTATCCCACCTGGCCGATACATTTACAGTTGATTCCATGTTTATTGACAGCCAGTAATCATCCCCTCACTCTTTCTCAGGTTCCTTGGGGCCCTGGCTGACTTACAGAGGCAGTCCCAGACAGAGGTGTGGCCAGTTTACAGCTACAAAGCGATCTTCCTCTCAAATCTCATTGGTCCTGAGGCATCAATAAGGCAAGCCTGGACTCGTCTTCTTCTGTGACAGGCTGGGAGCTCTACAGCGTGTCGAAGCCGTTATCAGCACTGTGTGAGCGACGCAATAAAGAGAGAGAGAGAGAGAGGGGTTGAGAGAGACAGGCAGCTAAAGAGAGGGACAGACACTCCTCATAGTCGATCATCCAATCTATCTATCCGTCTGCCTGCCTGTCTGCTTGTCTGCCTGCCTGTCTAACCACAGTCATGTATTTGGTTTATGTTTCCATGCAGTCCCGGACTGAGATGGAGACAGCCACAGAGGTGAGGCTGATTGAATGACACTAGTGTGGGAACAAAAGCTGAGGTTTGGAACCCCTGTGGTGTAGGCGTGTACAAGAAGGGGGATCAACACTCATTCATCTTGAGGCGAATAGTTCCTTACAGTGCCCTGATCAATACAACTCATTAAGGTCGTGATCTATCATCAATGATTAATAGGTAAGCATAGACATGGTTAAACTATATCAAGTATATGTTTACTGGCAGTAAGTGATCTATTTTGCAGGTCACATTAAAACCTATTAAAAGAGTTTGGGCTGTAATCGTAGAGTTGTTGAATTCCGTCTTCTATTGGGTGGAATAACAACAAGCCACACCCAGGTTCACACCCACTTACTCAAACAGAACACACACACACACGGATAATGGGGGAGGCCAATTCACACCAACACATCTGCTTAAAGAAAACACACACAGACATACACACACTAAGGAGGTGTTGAAGAAAGAGGGGAAAGTTTTAAGTGAGTGGCCTTTGTTATTCTCACAGTGTGTGTGTGTATGTGTGTGTGTGTGACACAGTGATGTAATGATGAAGACATTTTCAATGTCATGGTCTCCTCTAGCCCCCCCCCCCCCACCCCCACACACACACACCCTAACCTACACAAACCCTAGACACACAGGCCCCAAGAGAAGAGACGCAGCTGAGACCATCCTCTGAGGATCTCAGGGCTGAAAATGGAGGTAGAAGGGGGAGAGGGGGATTGTAGGGGAGGAGAGGGATTAAGAATGAGGGGTCAAGGAAGAAAGATTTGATGTTGAGAGTGGGCAGGGTAAGTGGCGGGGGAGGGGGAGAGAGAGAGCGGGGGAGAGAGAGAGAAGGGGGGCTGGGGGAGGACGAGGGAGAGAAGTGAATGGCTTCTTTGTGATCAAAAGGCTTGTTTATTTTCTTGGCGCTTGAACTCTTGAGGAAACACATAGGGTCTGTCTGCGCTGTCTAGCTTCCTAGCTTCCTCCCCTCATTGCCTCCTCTATCGCCTAACTTTAGTGTCTTGGCCATGCTTCTGTGGCACATAGTCCCAGCACTGTTGAACACACCGCCAAAAGTGTGCAGACACTCATACCAAAGCAAATCTACGCACGGAGAGAGAGACACACACACACACGTACACACACCCCGCAGACTCTCTCTTTCTCTCACACACTCATGCACATAAGCACACTTGGTCCACCCCCCCCCCCCCCCCCCTCCCAGCTGGCATTCGCATGTGTAATAGGATTACTCCGCTCCTGTGCTGTGGCAGAGAAGACTCACATAGAGGAGGGGATGAAACGGGGGAAGGTGGGGTTGAGAAGGGGGAGAGAGGGGCCGATGAAGAGGAGAACAAAGGTAGAGAAAGAGAGAGAGGCCAGAGAGGGGCTTCAATTAGTACCTTATTACAATGAATGGAGATCATTGAGGACACTAGAAGCTTTGTCTTCTGTGTTTTGAAAATGTGAAAATAAACCAATCAGCTGATAAAAGGTTTACATAGATTTGCCCCAAATGGCACAAACTGCAAGGAAAAACAAGCTCCAGTGAGAATGAAACTTAGTACAAACTGCCATATTAGCACTCACAATTAAAAGTAAAGGAAGTCTTATTCTGTATCCTTAAGAAAAGATAGAGAGAATGGTCATAATTGGAGGGAGTGACAAAGGTATTGTAGAGAGGCCACACTGGATCCTTGAGGAAAGGAGGCTGCAGAGAGGAATGTGAGTTATATTTGACCTACTTCAGGCCTCATGCCAAATCTGTAATGTACAGAGTTAGAGAAAGAGAGCGAAAGAGAGAGGGAGGAAATAGAGGGAGCATACGATGAAAACATGAGCAACGAGGAAACAGTTGGTAAAGTAGGAAGGGAGGGAGGAAGAGAATGGTGGGAGAGGGTCGGAGAGAGAGAGAGAGAGAGACAGAGAGAAACAGCAAACTAGGAAAACATGAGTAAGGGAGAAGAAAAGACAGCAGTAGAAAGGAGAGATTTGGGGAGAGAGAAGGAGAATTGGGGAGGGCCGGGCAGAGCAAGGAAGGGGGAGAGAGAGAGATGGGGGGAAGGGGGAGGATAGAGTTGGGAGGTATGTGTGGAACGGTGCAAGTCTATATTTAGCACAGTCTGTATGTGTTGACAGGACCTCCAGACTCTCACCAGGGAACTCTCTCTTCCTATCCCTATTGGCACTATGCAACACTTCCCGTCAACCCCCCACTGTATATCGTTCCCTCAAGCTCCCTTACACACTCCCTCTCTCCCTCACGTTCTCTCGCCTTCCCCTCCTCGCAGCTTACGTACTCCCGCTCTCTCTCTTTCCTCTGTCTCTCTCTCTTTTACACACTCTGTCTCTCCCACTGTAAACCAAGTCTGAAACCTAACTCAGATCCAACATACTCATTATTTACACAGCAGGGGAAACCTGGAGAGGGAGCAAAACCTTGTGGGTCGGCCCTAGCCCGGGCCATGGGACTGGGGATGGGTTGATGTCTGCTTTGCCTTGGGAATATTGCTGGTGGCTGGGTCTGCCCTGGTCCCAAACTAGGGCTGGTGTCTGGGTCCACCCTGGCCTCACACTTAGGTTGGTGACTGGGGATGGGGCTGGGGTTGGTATCTGCATTTGCCTGGGGCTTGGGCTTGGCCTGGGGCAAGATGTGGGGTTGAGGCATCCCAGAACCGCCAACCACGAGGTGGAGGCGCCATGAGCAGGCCCGTCACCATGGCGAGGAGTCTAAGGAGAACAGCAGACCAGAAGAAGACATTGCGACAGACTGTTCCCCACGGCTCTCTTCGTCTCTTCTACTCTTCTGACTTTCCTCAAGGTGGACTCACAGCTGATCTTCTAAAACAGTTGCTGGAATGGCAATGACCAAATCAAACCTGAATCAGTGTTCAATGTAGAACATATGTTATTTAATTGAGAACCGCTGAAAACACTGGAACTTGTCTCAAGTAATTTATGGGTAATTTAGTTCCCATACACCTGGGTGTTCCAGCTGTAGATGTACACATGGTCTCCAGGTCTGGCTAGGAACATATCCAAACCAACTATCACCCTAACTGAATCTGCCTGCTGTTCCTCACTTGTGTGAAAGCGGAGGGTGTTTACCCAAAATTCAAATAACTTTTCAAACCAGCTCTAACTGGCACAACCTCTGCGGACCGTTTAAAACTCAAACAGTTGCCATCTGAATCATTCCGAGGCTTTAACATTGTTGTTCAATTGAATATATGGTGTATACCTTTCAATTATACACTTCCCCTTACTTAAAACTTTGCTCATGTCATTCTGTGCCTGCAATGAACTCTTTTAGGTTTCTATTGCATGATCCTAAGGCTGCTTTCTAACAAAGGATGAGCGCAGAATGACAGCGGCCAAATAACCATGTTGTTTAGTACAACTTGATCAACACAAAGGCTGTGTAGGAAGACCACACTCTCCTCTGGAGCTGTGAGCGTCTCTTGTGTAGTGTAGGTGTCCCTCTAGTGGTGGCTTTGGAGTACTGCATATCATACAAACCCGTTTACTGTTGAACGATTTTCTCTGATTAACTTGCTCCGAACAATGCAACTACATCGGATTAGACCCAGTTTAGCCCAGATCCATCATCTAACATGTGGAGGGAACAGGCTGGAACAACCTTTAAAAATACAATTTAAAAGAGTTATAAACTATTGGTTACTTAAATGATAGACAATAAGACATACTCAATGTGCTTTAAATAAGTAGGCTATACACTACAGTGACTCAACCAGCAGTACATAATGTTGCCGGAATGAATGACTTTATGCCCTTTCAAATTTTCCAAATATAGTTCTAAACATTGCTCTTCTGTGAGTCCAGTCTGGTGCCCAAGGTATGAACAAAGAAAGGTATTCATGGTCTGTGGACATGAGAGGGTGAAGATGGATTTGGGCCTGTGGTTGTGTGTACATGTGTGTGCTAGTTTATGCGAGTCAGTGTGGGCGTTTGAGTAAGCTTGTGTGACGGTGTAGGTGTGTGAGTGTGCGAGTGTGTGTATGTTTGTGTGGACAGGGCTTTTCCTCGCCTTCGCAGTGGAATCTGTGTGTCACAAACACCCTGTCATCTGTCTCTCTTGCTTTATCTATTCACTCACGTTCTCCTCTTTCTCTCCCTATCACGCACACACTCATTCACGCACTTTCTCTCGCTCTCAAGTCCCTGCTGTATCTCCGCTTTGACAAATGAAGAATAAACAAGAGTTCCCAGAAAGAAGGAAAGACAGAACTGTGCCAGGACTGACTGGAAATATTCCTCCTCTGCCTCCTTCCCTCCCTAAACCCCCCCCCACCTCCTCCTCCTCCTCCTCCACGCTGCGGGCCACCCAGAGCACCACCACTGCAGGTCCAGATCCAGTTCCCCTGCTGGCCCAGCATGGTGCAGTGAACCAGGGGCCCAGGGCACACTGAGGCCCACCCAGACTGACAATGTATGCACTCGCACGGTAGGTCGCTTTGAATGAAAGCTTGTGGTAAATGGTTCCTGTAAGATGGTAACCCACGGTAACCCCAGACACTACGCCAAAGGACAGAGCAGTCTGGTGGAGGGAGGAGGGGGGGCTTGGGTGGGCCTGGGTTTTAATGGAGCGTTCGTCTGTCTCTACTCTGTTCTAAAGTCGTTTCTAGTCAAAGTGGTTCCACAGTGAGCCCTGTGTCTGGTTATGAGATGACGAGAGTGGCTGGTGTCAGTTGGGTTGGGCCGACACGCTAACAACGTACAGCTGTGTGTGTGCTCTCATCAATCTCTTCTGAGGAGCAGCCCAAACCCTTCCAGCCACAGCCAGACCCACAGTTTGAATGGATGGGACGTACCAAAGATGAGCTAATGTTTGACATCATTGTGTCGTGTGTGAGTGGGGGTGATGTAAATATGCAATGACAGCCATTCGCATCAACGCGTTACAAGTCAAATAAGCAAGTCATCGAAGCAAGACTATTTGTGGAAGAAAGACACAAGGACAGCTTGATCTAAATTCGCACTTTATTCCTAACAATTACTGTTTTGTTTGTCCCCCTTCCCTTCCCCAAACACCAGGCACACAGATAGCGATGAGTCTGGGATAGGTATAATAGAACGCTCCGAACGAGCCTGGAGAGAAAAGAAAACAGGTCACTCACAAACAGAAAGGAATGGGCTGTGACAGTTCCACGTGTCACAGAGCAGTGTTTTAACATTTTAGTCATCGTCATCGTCATAAGTATCATTAATATCAAACATCACTGTAGCAAAGAGAACTTGCAGAGTTCTTAACCATAGAAATAAAACGAAAACAAAGTCACGAATCGCAAAATGCGGTAAAGAAAACGGGGGGGAAAAACAGGAAAGAGTTCTTTGGTTTTCACTATTGAGGTTTTTCATTAGTAAAATCTGTCTTTGCCATCCTCATTATTAACCTTTGGATTTAAGCTGCATTGTAGAAAAAATAGAGAGAAAATGTTTTCAAAAAGAATAAAGAAAGCAAAAGGGCCTAACTGACTAACTGCGTTCTCTCTCTCTCTCTCTACCTCCCTCCCTCTCCCTCTCATGGGTTGCGAATTTCATGTGACACTCAGATACACATGTGTTCTCAAGGCCAGAAACATCTCCTCGGTTACATGGAGAGTTGAAGACATACAGGCTTGAGATACGGTCATAAGCACATAACCAACATAAGGAACATCAACAGCCACATTGAAGTCTGGTAGAAAACTGTCTTGGGTCAAGACGTCCTGCTGCGATGCAGCGGCTGCTCTTGATGACAGTCTTATGATGTCATGGACGGGTGGTGAACACCTTTGTGTAGCATTTACAGTCCTTGTGAAGACTCCTGAATGATTATATACACATGGACCAACAGTGTGTGTGTGTCTGTGTGTGTTTGTGTGTGTATGTGTGTGTGTGTGTAGGGTCCCGCCATCGTGGTTTAACTTTGGTATCATTCTAGGCCCACTGCTGGCGAGACCTCCACAGGCACGCAGTCTGTACAGCCTCATCCTGGTTACCCCACACACAGACGCCTTCTGGAAACATCTCACAGCCCTCACACCTCCCCCAGTCACCTCGTAACCAACAGAAACCAAAGACACGGAGAGAGAGGAAAAAAGAGAGACCGAGCACAACATGCCATGGCATAGCGGGCCACGCGTACTCAGAACAGGAGGAGCTCTCCCCCCGCGAGTCATCCCACAGCTCTCTCGTCCGTCTCTAGTCCTTCTCTAGTCTCTCTCCAACCAGTTTCTAGTTATGACCCCCTCCTGGGGACACGCCTACGTCGTCCATTAAAGCTTCCAGTCTATTTGGTTTTCATCAGAGTATATGAGGTATTTAGGCGAAGCCCTCACCTTGGAACAACAAAAGGAAAATAGTGAAAGAGAGAGAGATCCTAGAGGGAGAGGGGAGGGAAAGGCCGTGAGTCGAGACAGTCAAGTGGTGAATCTGGAGATGCTACTCCCTCATTATTGGTGCTTGAGAAGAGGGAGAAGAGAGGAGGGAGATGCGTCAGAAGCCTGCATCACTGTACGGTGAACTTTCATGGACATCCATCCTCCTTTTAGTCTGTCTCTCTCCCTCTGTCATCCTCTCTATCTTTTCCCATCTTATTGTCTCCCTCTCTCTCTCTCTCCCTCTCTCTCTCTCTCTCTCTCTCTCTCTCTCTCTCTGGTCATTACAGCAAAGATACAGGCTCTCACAGCAGATACCCAGTCTGTGAGAGAAGCAAGAACCTTTTCATTTTGGTTTTAGTCTTTCAGTATTAAAGTTTGGCCACAGCTTATCCCCCCACACAACCTCGCAGTCCCCACACTATTAAAACCCTTAGAATAATCATTAAATAGAAGGAACATCAATAAATACATAAATTAATCAAGCCATAAATAAATGAGTGAGAGTTCATAAAATACAAATAATTTCTGCAATAAAAAACACACACACACCCCCTCACACAATAAATACGAAATCTTCAAAGATCATACAGTCTAAAGCTTTTGGTTCTAAAATCAAATCATCATTATCATCAAACATTTTTTATCAAGAAGGATCATTTCACAGCCTTTCTGTACAGGAGCATGAATATGTAAGCATTAGAACATAGATCTGTTTTCCTAAAAATAAACTAAAGAAGCACTAACAGGTACCTTCCCTCTAAAACAGAAGGTCAGCTGGTATGTCAGTTGACACCCCCCACCTGCCCCCATCGGCCCTGGTCCTCGTTTGGCCGCTCAATGGACCCTCTCAAACTGTTGTGCATTGGTTTGGTTTGTTATTTGGTTTGGTTTGTGTCAGTACAGTTTTGCTTTTGGTTATTTTGTTTTGGCTTTTTTTCACAACATTCTCAATCAAATAAAGAATCTGCTTTATCACAGTTACATTTCAATCACGTGAGAAAGAAAAGAGAAATAAACAAAATAATAACAAGCTATGAAAATAGTTCATACAGCTGGCCACCCCTATATCATCCCCATTAGAATAAGAAAGCAATGAGACAAAGTCATACATTATAGACAAACAGACCATGGAAATCAAAAAGAAACCCCCCCAAAATTCTGATATTCAGTTCATTGAGGTTAACTGAGCTCCTCTGTCCAGGATGCAAAAACGAACAAACTGAAGACACCATCGAGAGAAGGAGGGAGGAAGGGAGTAAAGATGGGTGGTGGAGAGAGGAAGGGCCTTGTGTCTGTGGCATGGACCACAGTAGACAAAAGGAGGCCTGGCAATCCCTCTCTCCCCTCTTTGACCTTCTCTTCTTCTCCTCCTCTCTGATCTGGCGCTGTATTTGGTTTGGTTTGTGTTCTGTTCGGTTCAGTCACCCCTAGGTTTTGGTTTGCTTGTTTATTTTTGGTTTTGGTCCCTTGTTGCTATGACTCTCCACCCCCCTTCCACCCCCTGCTGGTTGATCCAGGTCCTGCTCACCTGACACCTGTCTGGATCGTTCCACTCCTTCCTTATCCACCCTCCATCTTCTCTCTTTTCTTTGTGGTCCTTTCTTCCAAGGTGAAGGAAGGGTGTGGGGCAGGGTTCTGAGGCACAGCGTTTCTGGAGGAACGTACACGTTAGAATACTGCTTTGTCTTCTCTCGTTTCCCCAAAAAATATTATTGGGATTTGAGTCGTCCTCTCCGGTTTTCAGGGTGTGTGTATGTGTGTGTGTGACACAGCTGTGGTCTCTTGTGAACACATGTGTCTCTCCCAAGGCTTTGGTATCCAAGAATAACTGTCTGTCCATAATAATGAGATGAGCTGGCATGAAAAACGTACACATGAGCAGAGAAACGGGGATTCTTTTGGTTTCAATAAGTTTGACTGTGTGTGTGTGTAGGTGTTGGTATTATATTTTGTTTTTTTGCCATTGTAAATCCAAGTCTCTTTTTGAAATGTTAACAACAGACCAATGTTGTCATGATGATGATGACAATGATCAATGTAAAAAGAATCTACAGATAATGATTTGAACCACTGATACGTTGTTAAGTGTATAATCGTAATCAATAAATATAGCTGCTAAATCCACCACAGCATTGACATTTTATAGAATTCAAGGATAAAGCTAGTATTCAAGAGAGGTAGGTACTGTGGACTGTGGATACACTTTTTGGAAACATGGATATATATATTTATCAAACTAGTATTATTATTTGGCATGAAATACAATCTCCCCCACTTAAAATCAAACCACAATCGATACAAAAATACAAAATAATTGTAAATCAATATGGAGATATGGTGTGAAATGTAGTTGTGGTGTGTTTGGTGTAACAGAGTGTTGGTCGATCCTGGACAGTTCAATGTCAGAAGTCTTTAAGTAAAGCTTTTCTTTCCGTTAGTTCTTCTGTTTAATGTCAATTTTTTTGGTTTCAGTTTTTGGTATTTTGGTTTTTGGAGATTTTGGCATGTTTGTCATTTTTATCTTTGTGTGTTTTCCTTTCTAGTTTACTTGTTTTTACATTTTGGTTTTTCAACTCTTCATCCATGTTTGTCTTTTCATCCCATGACCTTGCCATGCCACCCATCTCTCACACAGTCCTTATGTGTTTCCTCCCTGCTCTAGTTTCCATCCATTTTTTTCCTCTCACTCTTCCACAGAAAGGAGCAAAAGTTATTTTTAAACACTGTTGACAAAACGTCCCATCATGACACCCCTCCAACTGTATCGATAAGATCTTATTTTTTGGTTTAAATCTCCCCCGTTCTCCTGTTCTCTCCATCATCCCTTGCTCTCTCCTTCCCCTTTCTATCTGTGTATTTTTTTGGCTTCAAAAGACTCGGGGTGAGAGAGCGCAAGGGAGAAAAAAACGGAGGGAGAGAGAGATGGCTTTGGTTGAAAGGCGAGGTTTGTTTTCTGTAAAGCACTCCGCCTGAAACTCCTCCTCCCTCCTCTGATAGGTTCTTTTGGGTTCCGTCACTCGGCCATGGCCTCGTCCAGAGGCGGGGGGGAGGCTTCACTAAAGGAGCAGAAGGAGGCGGGGCTAGAGCATGGAGAGGGGGAGAGGGATTCACCAAGGCTCATTCCGCTGGCACCAGGGGGTGGGGACTCTCTGAGGCCGCTGACCAATCCCATGCCATGGGCACCCACTGCCATGGGCAGCAGGGTGGGGCGGTTGAGGAAGAGGGAAGGACGGAGGCTGCCACCGCCAGGACCCCCAGGGGCCGCGCCCAGAATCATGTGGCCACTTGTATCAAGACTGGAAAGGGACAGTTGACCACCACTGGCAGCTAGGGCTGGAGTACAGAAGAGAAGAATAGATGAGAGGAGACCAGAGAAGAGGAAAGGAGAGAAGAGGTGCATTAGAAGTCTTAGACAAGTCATCATGATAAGGTAAAGCTGATGCAACCGAGATGAAGTGTGAGGACAAAATGAAAGGGTTAGAAACACATTCACACTCTCTCTTTTATCTCTCTCTCTCCCCTCTCTCTCTCCCTCTCTCTCCCTCACTCTCTCTTTTGTCTCTCTCTCTCTCCCTCTCTCTCCCTCACTCTCTCTCTCTCTTTTATCTCTCTCTCTCTCTCTCTCTCTCTCTCTCTCTCTCTCTCTCACTCTCTCTCTCTCTCTCTCACTCTCTGATTCACAATGCTTCAGTCTGCCTTTCTGATTTGCTGTTTCCAACTCAAACATGACCCAAGGCAGCCAATGTTTCAATCCCTGCTTGAGGTGTTAGTCAATTTCAAAGAAAATGTTTGCACAATCCTTTGATTCTTTCTTAATCGTGTAGCGTGTTGGAAATAGAGCTGGCACTGGAACATCTCTACAGTCAAGCAGACAGTTTGTCTGTTCTGTCTACATGGTTCCCAAATCAATCTCTGATGCTGGAGGACATCAGTTACATATGTACACACACACGCATGCATACACACGTGTACGCGGACACACCTTGCATTGTGGCCAGGGGATTGCTTCCGAGGAGAGCTTGGCTCATGACTGTGCTTACTCCCATCATTGTGTTCCTGTGGTGTGTATGGATACATATTCACACACACAAACAAACCCACACACACACATACATACAGAGATTCCCACATGAAGAAAAACAAAGGGAGCAGGTAGGTTAGAAGTTTCAGCAAAAGCAAATGAATAACAAACACCACATTATACGTGCCAACAGAAATTCAGTTTTGAGGATTGTCTGTTGAAAAATGTATGCATGTCTCTACAGGGATAAGTGCGTTCTAAATGACTGTGTGTGTGGGTGTGTGTGAGGGTACGTGAGTGTGTATGTGTGTAAGTGCGAACATTAAAAAGGACAGATTTGCTGCTCAACTGGTATAGGTTGGTTCCTCAGACGTACCCCAGATTTACTGTCACTGAGTGTGAGAGAGAGTGAAAGAGGGAGGGAGAGAGAGAGGGAAAATGAAATAGAGAGAATAAGGAGAGACTCACCCAGTGTTCATGCCCTGGGTGCTGAGGCCGGGAGGGGCGGGGCTAGCAGTGCTGTGTGGAGGCGGGGTCACAGAGGAGGGGCCTGAGCTGCCGCCGGCAGAGCCACTTGGGGTCAGAGGGCAGGTGACCGATGGCGACGGACTGGTAGCTAGGAGATCAAGAGTGGGATGTCATGAATGAAAATCTAATTCTATTACAGATAAACTGTAACTTAGTTTCAATCAAAATGATTGAAACTAAAAACAACATTTTGGCAATGACAAATGAACAAATGCCAATGCATTCAGTGGCTTGTCACCTGTTGTGCTGAGAGTGGTGACGACCTGGGACAGGCCCTGACTGGACATCTGGAGCGAGATAGAGAGAGGGAGAGAGATAGAGAGAGGAAGCAAGTAGGTGAAAGCCAGCCAGAGATTAAAGATTTAAGTAGGAGAGAGACAGGTAGATGTACAGATCTCTTGTAGTGTTACGGTTAGAATTAGCCAGTGATGGGAGTCTAACATTGTGGTAGTGACATCACCGTGACAGAGTACTGTATGCAGGAAGCTGAGGGAGCAATGCAGGATGGGTAGAGGACATACAGGGGTCATTCACAGGGGCTACGACAACAACCTGGGCTGGGGGTGGGAGGTTGTTGAGGGAAGGGATCTTATTGGGCGAGCTGGGCACAGGGTGGGGACCAAACACAAGGTGAGGGTGAAGGTGGTGTAGCAGAGGAGGGGGTGGGGTTGGGTGCAGGGGTCGTACCATGTGCGGGCTGTAGCAGGGGGGTTTGTGCGTCACAGGGGGGGGGCTGGCTGGGCAGAGGGGGGGGGGTGGCGCTGGAAGGGTTGATGCGTTTCTCTTTCTGCCGTCGGTTGCAGAACCAGACGCGGATCACCTCCTTCTCCATGTTCAGCTGCTCCGCCATCAGCAGGATCTCCTCCGAGGTAGGCTTCTGGTTCTGGAAGAACACCACGTCAGAACAACGTCAAAACAACCTTCAGTGCTGTTACAATAAGGATCTTCTCTGAGGTAGGCTTCTGGTTCTGGAAGAACACCACGTCAGAACAACGTCAAAACAACCTTCAGTGCTGTTACAATAAGGATCTTCTCTGAGGTAGGCTTTTGGTCCTAACAGAATGTGAAAACAATGTTCCAGCAATGTTCCGGTGACTTTAATGCATCCTACATCGGCATTTAGAGAGGTGAACAACACAAACATCAACGCTCAAACAACATTGAAGGAACTCGCACTAGACGCTTGACATAAGGTGACATAAACCGTCAGGTCAGAGGTCAAACCATAGGTCTGACTCACCGAGAGGAAGTTGCGCTCCAAGGCCACTCGGACGTTGGTCTCGATGCTGGTGCGTTTCTTTCTGCGTCGCCCTGGCAACCCATCAAAGCCCATCATAGGGGAGGAGAGAGAGCTGGGGCTGGGCAGCATACTGTCTATCGCCATGGTTTCTGGTAGGGGGGCGAGGGAGGAGAGAGAAAGAGATGAGGACAAAGATTATAGTGGGTTTTAGCAGTTAAAGTTTTTGCAAAATGCAACTTCTGGCCATTGGCCAATCATGTGAGTGCTTACAAGCCAATGGTCTATGAGCCAATCACTCACCTGCATCACTGAGCCACTTCTCTAGGAGAGGCTTGAGCTTGCACATGTTCTTGAAGCTTAGGTTGAGGGCCTCGAAGCGGGAGATAGTGGTCTGGCTGAAGTCATTCCCATACAGCTTCCCCATGGCCATACCCACATCACCCTGGAGGAGAGAGATAGATACAGATGAGTTACACACAGACACGCACGCACACACACACTCACACACAAGCACACACACACAGCGCTCACCTGTGTGAATCCCAGTTTGATGCGTCTCTGTTTGAAGGTTCGGGCAAACTGCTCCAGTTCTTCCAGGTCGCTAGGCTCCTCCCCATGGGGGGTCACGGAGGTGACAGAGGCCCCGCCCCCTCCTGAAGACACCCCCCCATCGCTCTTCTCCCTCTGGAGTGACAAGTGACTGTCGCCATGTCGACGCTACGGCAAATGAGAGAAGGGAGTTACAGGGTTATCCTTCGTGGGAGTGGTGGAGAGGTGACCACACCGAAGTATTGACATGCAGCTCTTACACATAGAGTCTTGAGGAGAGGTCCATATAGCTTGTTCAGTCCTTTGCATGACATGAGTGTGTGTGTGTGTGGTGGGGGTGGGGGTGAGGTTCTACAGGAGCCTATGGTGTTAAAGAATCAATGTTCCGGCTTAGATTCAGACAAAGACGTTTGATTTCCACTGTTGGAGGCAGATCCCCTGTGTACCAGAGGGCTCACACACTGACACCCACACATCAACCTCCACTCCTCCACCCACCCACCCACCCTCACTCCCTCACACCTGTACCTGTGCTTGCAGTCCCATTCGGGGAGGGGAGGTAAGGAGCCCCCCCTGGTTCTGCGGAGGTAGAGAAATCAGATTTGGTGTCGATAGCAAACCTGAAGGGGAAGAGGGGCAATGGTTATAGTCACACCATCCTTTAGAACACTCCTGTGTGAGGAGGAGGAAGAGAGATAGATAAAGAGGTGGATGGAGGTGGGGGAGGGTGGGGGAGGGTGGCATCGTACCCTGCTGGGACTGCTGGGCCTGGGGAAGCAGGAACTGGCCTGGGTTCTGGAGGTGGTGACCCGGCATCAGAACCAACTGCTGCAGCTGCAACAGCTGCTGGATATCCTGCAGGAGGGGCAGGGGAGGGGTGGGGGAGGGGAGGCAGGGGAGGGGCAAGGGAGGGGCAGGGCGAGGGAGGGGCAGGGGAGGGGCGAGGGAGGGGGGGAGGGGCAGGAGAGGGGCGGGGGAGGGGCGGGGAATCAAAGAGTTAAATGTACAGCTGATCCTGTTAAGGTCAACAGCACACATCTTAAGTCACTGAACATCTTATGCCAATAAATGTGAGATACTGTCCTATGTGTGGATTGTCAATACAGCAAGGCAGAAGAGAGATAGCAGGCGTTATAAACTGCAAGGCCCTCAACCAAGTACAGATCCAAGTACAGACACAACTTAGACACAGCGTCTCTTAAAACTGCCGGGTGATTGGCTTCTCTCACCTGGGCGGTTAGCTGAATTGGCTGAGAGAGGGACAGCTGGGGCGGAGCTTGGACAGTGCTCTGCTCCTGTTTGGCAGCCTGATGCTGTTGCTGAGCCTGTGCCTGTGCCTGATTGGCTGCTGCAGCGGCATGGGCAGCGGCGTGGGCGTGTGCAGCGTTAGACTGTTGCACGGCAGCAGCCAATAGCTGAGCTTGAGCCTGCTGGAGGAGGAGCTGCTGCTGGGCAGGGAGGAGGGCTGCCAACTGAGGAAGAGGAGCGGGAAGGAGAAGGAATAGGGAGTGAAGGAGGAAAAAGAGGAGGGGGAAGAGGAAAAGGAGAGGAGGAGGAGCAAAGAAAAGAGCAAGAGGCGGAAGTGGAAAGAAGTGAAGCGTTCACCAAATGAGAGGAGGGTTGGACAGAGGTGAAGAGGAGGAGAGGAGGAGAGGAGGGTTAATCAGCGGTGAAGAGACAGCACAGTGGCACAGTAAGAACCAGTGTTACCCCAATGAGTCAGCAAGGCTGCGAGGGAAGAGCGTGAGCAAGGAAAGCAAAACAGGCCCCCGTTTCTTACATCAGAGCTGTGTGTACTGAACTCTTAGTTTGCACACACAAACAATGACAGTGATGAACACACACACACACACACTTCGAGCCAGCGCTGCTACACTCACCCCTGCCAGTTGACTGCCAGCCAGCATCAGTTGTGTGTGAGGGTGGGGGGCGTGCTGCTGGGGTGGAGCGGGGGGCTGGACATGGCTGGTGGTCATCTCAGCACCTTCCTCAGTTTTACCCTGCAAGACAATGGCCAGGGGGGTACATCAATATCAGAGTTTTTCACAGATGATCAACATACATTTGTTAAATGTTCCCATTTCTTTCTAGTGAAGGCGATAAAAATGAAGGAGTAATAAAAAAAAATGATTAAATACACAAAAGAGAATAAAAAAAAAATGCTGTTGAGCTTCTGGAGAAGGCAGTATGTGCTGGTGGCTCACTGGGTAGAGTAAGAACCACCCGCTGCAGGCTGAGGCCTTACCACAGCAGACCAGGTTGGATTCCAGCCAGGGCCATTTCCTACATCTCCTCTCTCTCCCTGTCACTATAAATGAGGTAGAAACTTCCCCAAAAATATACTTTGTAAAGGCAGTGTATTCTCTCTCTCTTTCCCTCAGTCCCTCTCTCTCTCCTCCTCTCCAGGTTGCAGGCCTTACCATGGCTCACCACGTTCGCAAAAGCCGAAAAACGTTCTGTCCACAATTTCAGAGCGTTTCAAACCTGCCAATCTAGTCTGACCTGAAGCCCCCCTGTCATCACACATCAGTCTGTCACTGTCTGTCTGTCTCCCCTTCTCCCTCAATTTCGATGTCAAAATCGCTCTCAAGTTCTCCTGCCTCGATGATTTAAGGCAAACTGCTCTTCTGTCTGTCGTTGTCTCTTTTTCTAAGTCTCAAACACACACAGTGCCACCCCCCCCCCCCCCCCCCACCCCCCCCGGCAGTTCTCACATGGTGGGTGTGTCTGATTTGCATATAAGTGCACCTGGTCTTGGCTTCCTTCAGGGCATCAGTGTTGATCCTTTGGATAACACACACACAAATGAAACTTACTTTGGAGCTGGCCAGGGTGGGGGAGAGATTGAAAGGACTTGTTTTTAAAGGCTGTAAAAGAGAAGACAGACGACTTAGTAACAAGTCGTCCAGACAGCATTCACCTTTGAGACAGAAACACAGCTGCTTGACCAATTACAGCGTTGCCTCATTGAGTTAGTGAAGACCCATTATGTGAAGATCCTGGTACAAATCCCAACCAAATTAGGTGTGATTATTAAATAAATGTGCTTTCATGTATCATACAATGTAAGTCTTTAGCTAACAGGCTGATACACAAGTCTACCATTTGTTTGTCAGTAAAGAGCAGAGATGACCAACCTGATCACTGATGTCTGGTGTGTTCCTCTCAGAGTCTGCAGAGTTAAGGAAAATGAGAAAAAGGATGATAGGACAGAAAACATCAAAACAGGGGCGGGATACAGAGAAACAGAGAAAAAGACAGAATGACAGAGCAGAGGACTAGATACTAGCTTGAACCCTACAGCCAGGCAAATATTTACTGGTACTTAAAAAAGTTAACATTCCAGATCTGAAAAACAGATGGCTCTGCTTTGGGTAGAGAACACCAGAACACACCTTACATGTGAATAACTTAGCTGTGCAGTGACCTATAGTCTAGTGACAGACAGACACAAACAACATGACAAATCATATACACTGCCGCTTGTTAGAACATTTGAGAAATGTGAAGAATGATACGTGCAAAGGGTGTGCTAAGTACCTGTGCTCTCCCCTGGAAGCTCTACTCCAGGGTTCTCATCTTCTGCTGCTTTGGACATCCTGATATCTGCAGGAGAGAGAGAGAGAGAGAGAGAGAGAGAGAGAGAGAGAGAGAGAGAGAGAGAGAGAGAGAGAGAGAGAGAGAGAGAGAGAGGGAGGGGAGGGGTTAGAGAGAGAGAGAGAGAGAGAGAGGGAGGGGTTAGAGAGAGAGAGAGGGAGGGGAGGGGTTAGAGAGAGAGAGAGGGAGGGGAGGGGTTAGAGAGAGAGAGAGGGAGGGGAGGGGTTAGAGAGAGAGGGAGGCGTTAGATGTATCCCATTTACCACTTCCATACATCCGCTACAAGGAGTCATTCAGAGTGAAATCCCTCTTCGTACTCCCTCCTCTGTTTCATCCCTCCATCCTTCCCTCCATCCTTTCATCCCTTCTTGCCTGACTGGCAGGGAAACAGAAACATGTTACAGAGAAGCTCTTGATTCATCCTCCTTAAGCCCCACAGGAGACCAAGACATCTCTCTCTCTCTCTCTCTCTCTCTCTCTCTCTCTCTCTCTCTCTCTCTCTCTCTCTCTCTCTCTCTCTCTCTCTCTCTCTCTCTCTCTCTCTCTGTCTCTCTCTCTCTCTCTCTCTCACTCCTTCACTCTCTCACTCTCTCTCTTCATCTCTCTGTCTCTGTCTCTTTACCTCTCTCACACACACACACAAGCACACACATACACACACAAACAATTATAATTTAACAACACAATTATAAATGTAAACACAGCTCATGTTTGATCAATTCAAACTCATATGTATAGTTATTATAATAATACAAATGAATCACGTGTAATTTGCTAAAATAAAACAACGTTTGACCTTACTTTGTTTTTGTTTTATGTAAAAAAGAATTCTGAACCTGTTTTCAGATTTATTTTTCGATAAATTAACATGCTAATATAGGTTTAAACGTCATAAATTCGTCATCATTTTGCACAATAAAAAAAAGGTTAAAAGAAAGTTCGTTTATGCTACGAAATGGACAAACTAAAACTAAAATTATAAACAATTGGGTAAAGATCAAAAAGCATTCAAATGCGAATCACATAATTTGCATATAGTTGTAATAATTAGAATCTAGCCTACGATTAATGCGATCTAACTTAATGAACTAAAAAGCGGAACTCAATATAATTGGCATAGGCTTTTTAAATTCAACAGATTCACTGGAATTATGCATTATAAAATTGTAAATTTCGATATTTCTATCAAAAGCGTTACTTAAGAAGTATAGGCTAACCAATTTCGTGTTTAGATCCTACACTACTAATGCAAAACATTGGATCAAAATAGTTCAGTGAGCATCGATCACGAATTAGTAGCCTATTATACAAAACTGAAATACATATGGACCTAATTATTAGCGCTTCAATGCTCAGTGACTCACTCAGCAATACAATCTATGGTCGCGCTACGAAGGTAACTTGTTTCATGTGAAGGGGCCATCATCTCATGGCAGTTTACGATTGAAAACCAATTCTTAAAAAACCTATTTGTAAATATTGTGACCTCGACGATAGTTAAAGAGAAATGTAAGGCACTCGTACCACATTTGAAAGGATATAATTGGTCGAAAAATAGAAATGCCTAAAATGTTAAATGTCTAACAAAGTTGCCCAACACCCACCCTCCTCTAAAGCCGACCATTCTGGTGATCTATTTATATACAAAATATGTTTTCCATTCACAACTACTGACAAAAGTGACGAATGTAATACCCAATTTATAGCTTCCATAATACCAATGATTTGCAATATTTTCTTGCAAACTGCAAAATCATGTAAAATGTATTTTACAAGAACAATTAAAAAGGCAAAGAAAGGATAGGGAACTGTATGAACTAGTCGACGACTAGGCTAGACCCTTGCCCAAAAAGATGCAATACTCTTGTATCTCTCTCTCTCTTTCTTACAGACACACACAAGCACACCACAAGCACACCTCTCTCTCTCTCTCTCTCTCTCTCTCTCTCTCTCTCTCTCTCTCTCTCTCTCTCTCTCTCTCTCTCTCTCTCTCTCTCTCTCTCTCTCTCTCTCTCTCTCTCTCTCTCTCTCTCTCTCTCTCTCTCTCTCTCTCTCTCTTTTCTTCTCCCCTCAGGAAAATATGACCTGACATTTCATTACTGGTATGACCAAGCAAAGCTGGTTTTGATGTTAGCCAATTAGCAGGCCTTGTTAAAGTCCACAGTTCTAATTAACCCCATATAAGCCTCTTTCTCTGGAGGCATACTAGAAGGCCTAATTGGTACAAGAAGAAGAGGAAGAGAAAGAGAGAGCGAGAGTAAAATAGAGAGAAAGAGAGAGACTCACCTGAAAACCGCATTATTGTACACAACAGCCGCCATCTTAGGAAGAAAAATATAAACTGCTTTTCACTGTGCCAATCCTATAATATTCTTCTCTCTCTCTCATTTCGACTCTGTCTCTCTCTTTCTTGCGTCTATCAGTGCCTCCCAATTGTCTCAAATGACCTCTCAGTCATTGTAAAAGGAAGTTTGATTGCTGGTCAGGAAGCAGCCCAGCAGAATGACAGAGTGGGAGCTTTCCATGAGGTGTGTCTGTGCTGTGGAGCTTTCCCAAGCTAATGAAGGACATTAGTGTAAGACAGCCTCCACCTCGAACCCTCCCACGTGCAGGTGTGTGCACACACACATCCTGTATAAAATGGAACATGTCAGTGAAATGAAGGAGAGGAAACACATTCTAGAAAGAGTGTTTGTGGTGTTTGAGGTGTGTGTGTGTGTGTTTTAGTCAGTGTGTGTCGGGACAGAAGGAGGGAGGGAAGTACGGAGGGGTAGTTTCAGAACACCAAAAGAAAGAAAATAAGAAAGTGTGAGGCAGGCGGAAGACAGACTGCCTACAAAGAAGAAAGAAAATAATGAGAATCAGAGTTAGTAAAGGAAAAGGGCTGGGGTGGCTGGAAAGGGTTGTCCATGTTCTCAGTGTAGCACGTTACTCTCACCTTCACCTTCCATGTGTCGGTTTGATTCCATTTACAGTTTGCGACTCTTAATTTTAGACGTGTGAAGGATAGGTATTATAAATGGTTTAAATGAGTTATCACTCTATAATTACTCTTTCTTTTTTGTTCTTTTCCATCTTTTGATTGAACGTTTTCCATGACTTCAATTTTGGAGTTATCATTTTTATTTGAGTTAATTTCTTCAATACTTACTGTATATATATATACATATATATAACTTAAGATTGTATATCTGCTGTATATTCTCTTGATTTCTTGATAATTATTAACAGATGTTTCCCTGTCAGCTGTTTTATATTTGATCGATTCTATTTGATTGATTTGATTTTTTGAGGGTGATGATGACTAACATACAGGTCTTTTGGAACAGAATGCAGTAGCCATGTACCACCACATGGTGACAGCACTAAGCTGCAGCCACTGTTGAGAACTCCACACTGACCACAAAGGATTGAACAGCAGTTAGAGCGCCCTAACACACAAACACACACACTACTATTCTATAGATGTTAATAACACTAGTTATGAACCATTTTCAATGTAGCAGGAAGTGTAGTATTTGAAAGCAGACCAATCACGATCGCAGGAAAATTAGAACTAAAAAACCCTCCACCTTCACATGAAGTTGACCCTTGTGAAGGCCAAGTTCACACACACCACACCACACACATACATACACACACACTCCACACAAATGCACACGCCCCCTCACACACACCTCCACCACCATGCCATGCCACAGTCACAGATCTCCACATAAAGACAAAACCATAACAAAACTATGAGTGATGTAACTGCTCCACTAAACACAGTCCGCAATAACCCCGGACCCAACCCCTCTGGCCATGGCCCTAGCCCCAGCCCCAGCCCCCCCTACCACTCCACCCCCCAGTCGACCAGCCTGGTTGGGGCCCCGTCTATCAGTGTTAATGGGAGTGGGCCTCTTGGCAGATGATGTATCTGTCTTAGAGACGATGTGTGTATGTGTGGCTGAGGAGGACCAGGATGGGAGGAGGGAGGGGGACAGAGGGGGGAGCCCAGGGTCACTGTCAGGGACTTAGGGAGGAGGAGGGGTGGCTGCATGGGTCCGGCCCCCCTCCCCCTCTCCCTGTCTCGGTCACGCCTGTCGGGGGCCGGTGACAGACGGCGTGTGGATCCTGTGTGTGTCTGTGTGTGTGCGCGTGTGTGTGTGTGTGTGGGGGACAGAGGGGGTCGCAGAAAACAAGGGGGGAGCGACGTGTGGAGGTCAGAGGTCAGCACATGGCCCCCTCACGCCTCACAGTCAGCTGGCAGCCCCCCCCCCCCCCCCCCATAGCACACACACACCGCCTGCTGCACTGACCCATCCCCCTACCCCCCCTCTAAAGCACACAAACACATTAAACATATGCATACAGATGGACACACACACACAGCGAGGGAGTCCTCTGGGGACCCCTGAGAAGATCCCTATTGTCCAGCAGGGTTCAGACCCAGGGTTCAGACCCTGCTCCGTCACTGCAGTGTCCTCTGGCTGTGCAGCTCTTGCATTTGGACTATTGGTCTGTCCTGGGCCGCCGAAAAATGACAGCATGATGTCACCACGTGGACCACAGGAACACATGGGACGGTGGAAACCCACTGAGGAGAGACAAGAGGGAGAGATCCCACGTCTGTACACACACACACACACATGTACTCTCTCCTCTCCCTCTCTCTACATACACATATATACTGTATATTTGTCTTTCTTTCCTTCAGACACAGTCCTAGCCCCCGTCTCTCCTACTCTTTCTCTCCCTTCCTGCTGATCTCTCACCCTATATTTGCCTCTTTCCACCCGTGCCCGTCTCTCTACCTCTGTCTTTCCCTCCATCCCTGTCCATCTCTCTTTCTCCCTCCCTCTCTCTCTCTTTCTTCGTCCCTGCCCATCTCTCTCTAATGACTCCAGTAACTCAGAACAGGGTTTTAAGAGGTCCCCAAAGCCATGAGAGGTGCACCATTATGTGGCTGTCCTGCAGTTTGACCTGATTTACAGACAATGGCACAATGGTTGGCTGCACCCAGGGAAGCCACAGGGTTGAAGTCACACCTTTTTGAACACTCTCACAAACACACACACACACACACACACTGCAAGTGGCACCTGAAAATTCTGTCTCTGGAAGCTGTGGGCGGTTCTGGTTCAGATTCTGTATGAACTCCACCACTGTACTTTAGCTTACTGACAGTGTTCACGCCTGCATGTATGGGAGGCATGCAGCGTTGTGTACCAGGACTAGTTTATAGACTTGATAAGGTTAATCCAATGAGGCTGCCTTGTAAAGAAACATTGACAGCTTCTCATCTATCACTCCACCTCTTTCTCTCAATCTGCACAACCCCCCCCCCACACTCTCTTTTCCACCACACTCTCTCCGTGATTACCTCTCTCCACCCTTCGCTCTCTTTCTCTTAAGCTCTGACGGCCCTACGCTCTTTCTATGAGTCTCCATCGCTCCCTCTCCTCCCCTGCGTGCTGAGGACAGTACAGTGTAGCAGGGCCGGCCAGCAGCACCGGTCGTGACATCAATGGACAGAGCTGCTCTCCGATAGGACACACAACCACGTTGCCAGGCAACAGCACTGAAAGATCAGCGTTCATGCGCCTTTATGTGTGTGTGCGTGTGTGCCTGTGTGTGTGTGTGTGTGAGTGTGTCCATGAGTGCTAATCATTAAGTAGAAATATGTTTTTGCACCCTCTCCCCTAACTCAGTGAAAAGCTTACGTGGGAGGCAAACACACGGCTCTAGGTTCCTGTTTAGACTTCCAGACGCAGGGTTAGGTTTCTGGACACACCTGAGCAGGGCTGAAAAGCCCTTCAGATATGGCTGCAACTGCTGCCCGGGAACAAAAGTGTGTTTTTGTTTTCGTTATGTCTTGCACCAATATACAGTGTTGTTGTGTTGCTATTCAGGTACATAAGTACATCTCAAGAGTGAATGAGCATGTAGGCAATTATTAAATGTGCAGAGACTGGTGTGTGGACGTGTGTTTGTGTGAGTGTGTTTGTGTGAGTGTGTTTGTGTGAGTGTGTTTGTGTGCACGTGTCTCCTGAGTGTTTATTATATCCGATACAGTACCTCGTTCTCCAACCACATATTTCTGGGACGATCGATTTCTCTGACTCCCGACAAGACAATAATCGCACCTCCCTCCCTCACCCCGTCCCAACCATTATTACTGAAATTCCCTGGGGAGCCGGAAGGAGGGATGCAGAGAAACCGGGAGAGCAGAGGAAGAGCGAGGGAAAGAGGAGAATGGGGGTAATGGCCACTGCTTGTTCGTTACTTCCTTTATCCCTTAGCCAAGATGGAGGAAGTCGGAGGCAAGGAGGAGGGGAGTGTTGGGACTGGGGTACAAAGTAAAGAAACGAGAAGGAGAAAAGAAGGACAAGGTGTAGAGTTAGGAGTGATGTTCCACTCATGGATGGAAGGAAAGAAAGAAAGAAAGAAAGAAGAAGAATGAGACGGGTTTGTGTGTGTGGAGGGATAGAGGGATGAGCAGAAGAGACAAGGACGGCAACAAAGACGGCATCCTCGAGTTTAGAAGTGGAATTGAAAGGATAAAATAGATTGGAGAGACGAATTGCAAGAGAGCGTAGAAACGAAGAGCTGAAATATGTACACAAATAACAGAACTGACTGACCCTAAATTAAACATCAGGTTTCATTAGAAACATAACAGTTAAGTTTGACAGGCACAACAAACAGAAAGACAGACAAACTGACAGATTAGTAGAGATGAATACAGACAGAGGTAGAAAGAGAGAGACATAGAGACAGAAGACAGGCAGACAGACAGACAGACAGACAGCAGGCAGACAGGCAGACAGGCAGACAGGCAGACAGACAGGCAGACAGGCAGACAGACAGGCTGCTCATCCAGTCTATGTGGCAGCATCCTGCAGCCAGTGTAACAGTGTGATCTATGTGTTCTGGTGTGCGTTAGATTGCTTACTTTATAGGTCTATCGATTGGACTTGACTTAAATTGGCTCTCAATTAAAGAGAAGGCTTATTTGACCCGCTTACCCTGCTGTCTCTACAATCCTGTCCTGTTAGATATCCCCCCTTTACCCCCTCCTCCTTCCATCTCTCCCTTCCTCCATCAACCCATCCATCTCTCTCTCTGTGTAATACCTCTTTTCATCCCTTCCCCCCATCCAGTAGGGCCGTCATCCAGTACCTTCATTTTCCTCCTCAAACCCCCAATAAACCCCTGCTCTCTCCCTCTCACCTCTCTCTCTCACTTTCTCTCTCTCTCTCTCTCTCTCTCTCTCTCTCTCTCTCTCTCTCTCTCTCTCTCTCTCTCTCTCTCTCTCGCTCTCTCTCTCTCTCTCTCTCTCTCTCTCTCTCTCTCTCTCTCTCTCTCCTCTTTTTTACTTTTCACCCGACAGGCAGATGTCCAGAATTCTCCATCCCTCTCTCTGAAAGCCCCATTGAATTATTGACTCTATTTATTCAAACACCATTAATTATATAATACTGGGTGTCTGTCTTCTCCCATCCAAAGGTGCCTCTTGACAGAGGAACAGAACAGGGGAGAGGAAGACAAGAAAAGGGTTGTGAAACAGAAAAAGAGAAGGTGGAGGTTTGGTTGAGGCTGAAGGGGAGAAGGGGAGAGGGAAAGAGGAGGGGGTTAGGAAATTGGTCTGGCTAGCGGAACAGCTTTTCACCCCTCTCACCCACGCCACCTCCCCCCCCCTCCACCCTACCTCGCCTCTCCTCCCCTCCCTCCCTCCCCTCCCTTTTCTGTTTTGTATTCCGGGGAGATGACAGGGAGAAAGCTTTATTGCTCTGAGTTTGTATCGATCGGGGCCCCTCTGAGGGGGTGCAGAGACCCACGCACACTGGAAGCCCTTTCTCAACGTCCACCGCTGCCTCTGCTCTGAAGCCCCCCCACCACCACCACCCCCACACACACACTCCTTCCACCCCTCCCTCCTCTCTTGCAATCTTTCCTTTCTTCCCCTCGCCCCTCTCTCCCGCTCTTTGGGCCTGCCTCGACGAGGGAATCAGATTCTAGGCTCCCTTTAGAGAGGTTAAGAGGTAGAGAGCAGAGCTTTTTATTTACCTAACTACACTCTGAACGGACAAACACACACGCACACACACATCAAAGAAAAGATTAAAGTGTGAATAAAAACATGAACATAAGTCACTTTCCTTCGATGTACTTAGTTTTTCTCCCTCTCTCTTCCCCCACCCTCTCTCTCCCTCAAAATGGGACCGCTCGACCACTCTCCATCAGCCCAGACCAACTCAAATGACGGGGGAAGGAAATACACATGATGAAACGTAGAAATAATTTTTTCGTATGAGATATAACCTATGGCCTTGGAGGAAACGGTCACACACACACACACTAACCAACACATCGAGTTAGGGGGGCTCTAGCGACTGATTGGAGATGCAGTAAAAAGCTTTGAATCTAGAGTGTGACCATTTTCTGTTCCACCAAGGTAAAGGCCGGTGTGTGTGTGTGTGTGTGTGTGGCAAGCGGGGGGACACACACACATTCTGAATGTAAGGTTAAGGGCGCTGGTGTGATCGCCCTGAGGAGAGGGGGTAACTATGTCCCCCCTGTCCTCGTCACCCTTTCAGCCAGGTCCCTCACCCAGAGTCCCCTGAGGCAGGTGCTGCGTCCTCTGCCTAGTGCACACAGAGCCTTGTATGTGTGTGTGTGTGTGTTTGTGCTTGTGTGATAGAAACTGCTGGTGTCCTTGCTCAGACCAGATCTTGCCACTGTCTCTCTCACTTAACCAACTGTATTTTTGGAGGTGAGTTGAACAAATCGGCACAATGATAGAGGGATGGGAAAGAAAGGGTGAAGGGATGGAGAGGTAGGAGGGGGAAAGGGAGGACAGAGAGGCTCAGGGCCATACTTCCTCTGCAGCCGCCCCCCCACCCAGCCCCACCCCACCCCACCCCTCCCCACCCTCCCTCCCTCGCTCCAAAGTGGCTCTTATCTCTCTATTTTTACACTCTCTCCATCCGGCAGATCTCTCTGACCGCCTCCCAGCCACTTATGTTCACTCACCAAATGACACACATAGCCCCCCCACCAACAAACCCTAAAACACACACATACAGGCACTAGTTGTGGCGTTGCCTAGTCACGTCATATGGTCGTCAAGTATGCCAATTTCAGAAAGGACAAAAAAACACACCTGTGTGTGTGTGTGTGTCCATCAGTTAAGAAAAGAAACGCAAACTGAACTGCAGAGTGAAGCCTCTCTTCATGTGGCTGAGGAATACAGTGTGTACAGTTCAGCCATTATACAGAAACACAGCTTCCATCTTTTAAATAGAAACATTCAAAAAGATAATATAACAAAACCTCAAATATTTAAATAATGTACCAATATACCTTTTTTTAATAATATCTAATGATAGACAGGGATCCTTTTCAAACTGTTAGACCCTTATTGTAAAATTGCAACCTTCTGTATGATCCCTCTATCTTTATGTAAAAGCAGTTAAATCATCTTGATTTGTGCTATTTCATATAATATGGAGCCATGTCTGTCTGGTGTAAAATGAAAAGCTTGTAAATAAGAAGTGTGTGATATTAACACAGAGGAGATGCTATTACAGTAATAACCTGAAATTAGGTTCTTTCATCTTTGTCTATCAAACGCACACACACACACACACACACAGTGCTCATACACTGTTACTACAGAGTACATATTACTGTAAAGCACACAGAAAGGTCATCGACGCATAACTATGACAGCCACACTACCAACAAGTGTAATATGAATGTGTGTGTGTCTGCGTGTGAGTGTATGCGTGGGAGAGAGACAAGTTTGCGTGTGTGAGTTAAGTGTGTGTGTGTGTGGGATAAGTGTGTGTGTGTATAGACAGCCACTCCAGGGGGGAGGGCAGGTGATAATGACACCGTGGCCAGAGGAGGGCTGCTGCACAGACAGAGGGATGGAGAGTGTGTTTGCACTTGCTCAGAAACAACGGGGGGGGGGACACCATGGGAAAATGAGCCTGATGAAAATATACACCAGGAAGGGGAGTGTGTATGTGTGTGAGTATGTAGGCCTTTGTCTGCAGGTCTACGACATGTTGGTGCTTGCTCGCCCTCCCACAGTGTAACGGTCATCTACAGCGACACCGGAGATCAGTATTGTAGCAAGCCAGCTAATGCGAAGGGTCCAGAATGAACCCCCCCAGCAACCCCCCCCCCCCGCAACCCCCCTCCCCCCCAGCCTAAGCCTGGCCTGGCGACCATTTCACACCACTGACCAGGTCCCTTCACGAGACACCCACAGGAGTAGATACAAAATGGCCGACAAGTCGATGTCTTTCCAAAGACTCGGGGCTAGCTGCAGGAAAGGGATGAGATGGGGGGGCGGGGAGGGGGTTATGTGAATAGTCACATGGTTATGTGAATAGTCACAAAACATTTGCAGGTGGACAGGATTCCATACACAATCAAGCTCCAATGCACTGGCCTTGAACAAGGAACAGAATGCCCGGGATGTTCATGTGAGTGTATACGTGCCTTCATGGACTTACACATCTGTTTGTGCAAACACATAATGTGCCTATGTCTAACCTATTATTCTGTCCATCTTACCCATGACCTTGTTTGATGTGGTTGCTTGATTAAGAAAGCACCAAGGACCAGGTGCAGCAAATACTGTGTCTGTATAGCCTGTTTGTTTCCATGCTGGAGCTTGGTGTGTGTGTGTCTGTCTTTACGTGCTTATCCATGCCTATAAGTGTGTGTGTGTATGTGAGTGTGTTCTCTCCTCATGTTTTTGTGTTTGCGTGTGCATGTGTTCGGTTTTATGAGAGTTTCTGCATGTCTCCGCGTGGGAGTGATGCGTGTGGGCATTTGCGTGTTTAGTTTCTACATACTGTATGTGGGTTCGTACTCACAGACGCCACGTGTGGGTGATGTTTACGTTGGTGAAGGGGGCACACGGGGCGATATCTCACGGCGATCAATGAGCGAGGGAGTAGGGGAGCGAGGAAGGGAGGGGGGGGGGAGAAAAATCGGTAAGGAAAGCAGGTTATCTCCTGTCATTAATGGGGGGATTCCCGGGTGAGGTGGGGGGGAGGGGGGAGGAAGGGAAAGACCTGGATTCATTGAGAAAAAACACAGCCTGTTTGGCATCGGGAGAAAGCGGACAATTATCTGTATTGATTAAAGCCAGCCAGCCAGCACAGCGAAGACGGAAAACTATGACTAGATCAATAGAGAGAGAGAGAGAGAGAGAGAGAGAGAGAGAGAGAGAGAGAGAGAGAGAGAGAGAGAGAGAGAGAGAGAGAGAGAGAGAGAGAGAGAAAAGGAGAAAGCTAGAGTAAGAGAGGGAGAGGTAGAAAGAGAGATAGAGACAGAGAGAGAAAGAGAGAGACAGAGATATAGGTGCAGGGGAGAAAAGTTAGACCGAGCTTGAGCAGTGGAAGTTGATACAGTCGAGATATCTACTGTATCTACAGTATCTACCACTGCAGGTGGTTACAGGGAGGGAGGGAAGGAAGGAAGGAAGATTGAGCAAATATAGAGAGACCAGTGGATAGGGATAGAAAGTGAGGTAAGGATGGGGGTATGGAGGGATGGAGGGAGATAGGGATGGAGAGATGGAAAGAGGAAGCTAGGGATGAGGATGAGGGATGAAAGGAGGTAGGTATGTAGGTAGTAGAGAGAGAGAGAGAGAAATGAAATACTTGTGTAATTTTAAACATACTGCACTCCCGTTCTTTTGTTTCAAACTTTTTGAGCATAGCATGAATTGTTATCCCTGTCCCCACCTCTCCCTCTTTACCTCCCTCTCCCTCCCTCTTCATCTCCCTCTCTCTTACTCTTTCTTTGTCTCTCTCTCTCTAGGTAGTGCTCGAGGATGCCTAATTGTCCAGGATGTTGTAGCAGGTCGTGTAGAGGGTCACAGACAAATGGACCTTAAATGGCTCTGCCTGGTTCTCAAACTCACGTTGACTTTATTGACGCTCTGGACAACTGCCAAACATACACACACACTTTCTCTCTCTTTCCCCCACACACATAAATACACACATCAACTATCTGTCTCTTTCTATTCACACAGCTCCGTTCCTCTCCTGGCTGCATGTGTTTGTCCCTCATGTACAATATTGATATATTGGGAATATCTCTCTTCTCTTTCTGTTTCTTTTCTCTCCCTCTCTCTTTCCACAGTCATACCCGGTAAAAATGTTCCTCCACATTCTTGGTAATATCTGGCTGTCTCTTTAACTGATGCTGGCATGACACTGCTAGAAAACACATACACACACACATAGGCAGAAATGCCAATAATTCAGTTTTCCCCTAAATCTTGGGAGATAAGAACCTGAGATAAAGAAATGCAGCTATATTTCTGTGGCGTTGGGAGAATTGGATTCTGTAATGTATGTTTACATAAGTTGGCTTGTTGAGAAAATTTAAAATGCAAATGTCTGCTAGCCTTAAACTCACACACAAGGTTTGATGTGTGTGTGTGTGTGTGTGGGGGGGGGGGGTGCTCCTTGAAAAATACATTTCAAAAAGCCAATATTACCCAGATGCCAGAGGTGGAGGCTTTGCATTTCAATGCAGACCTGAAGCTCCATTATTTATGATACTTTACGCCTCCAAACCAGCCCTCCTCACACACCTATTCCCATAGTAACCACCCAGACCATCCTCATCACGACCTGTAGAAGGGAGAGAGGAGAGAAAGAGGAAGAGGAAGAGGAAGGGAGAGAGGAGAGGAGAGGAAGAGGAGATCTCTGTGTGAAGGGATCTACCTCTACTGACATAGAGGTATGCACATGTATAATTCTCTCACTTCTCTCTTTTTCCCCCTTGCTATCTCACCCTCCATATATCTCTGGGAGGAGTGCAAGATAAGGTGTGCAGTGTGTGTGTGTGTGTGTGTGTGTATGGGTGTGTGGTTGGTGTTTCACGTCTATATAGATTGTATTCTCAATTGGCGCCTCTCAATACTGCTGGACAATGAACCCCCCCCCATAAGAGAGCAACAACACTGGTGGTCAGACCTAATGAACCTCTCCCTTCTCCCCCCCCCCCCCCCCCCCCATGTTCCCCTCTCCCAACCTATTTTACCTTTGCCTGCAGTGGCTATGTCACTGGTAATATCTACACCCCCCACCACCCCTCCTCAACCTTCCTTACCCTCCCCCATCCTCACCTCTCCCTCCCTCTCCATCTCCCCACCACTGTTGTCCACTGCTCACCTCATCCATACTAGACACTATTGATTTTCAGCACAGAAAATAAAAAAGGCCATGAATTTTAATGCTTCTGTCTGTCCCACCTCCCCCCTCTCCCTTTCTCTCCTTTCTGACCCATCCCTTCTCTCATTCTTTGCTGTGGGGAGAATAAAGGGGGGAGCAGGGGTTGATGGTTTGGGGTTGGGTCATTTCTCATTTCCAAGCCTGGTCTTCAGCCCCCTGTTAACTAGCATTTATTGCAAGAGAAAGAAAGAGAGAGTATATGGGAAGAGAAGTGGAAAGTGGGCGTAATGATATACCCTAAACGTTTCATTTACCACTATGTTTACACTCACTAAGAGGGTATAAATAACCTCACTTACATGGAGTAAGCATAGTTAGTTGGAAAGAGAGCGATGAAGAAGAAAAAGAAAAAATAATTGTTGTGTTTACCATTGACTCACACCGTTTTTTGACAGGGTATCTTTTTACAATATGTATCTGAAGCATAGCTTAACCCAGGGCACTTACTCAGTGGGCAGGAATTCCAGTATGATGGTTAGCTATGTCTCGCAAAAGCAAATACCAGTGAATTCAAGTGAAAAGGTGATTGCCATCATTGGATGAATGGGAGCCAATTGCGCAAGCTTAAGTGTTCTCTCTGTGAGAGGGCTGGTTTACCTGGACCCGTCATCTGGGAGAGGAAGTTGTCAGCGCTCTGAAAGGTGGCGCTTTTCGTCTAGCTTCTATTCAGCGCTGCGGAGAGCAGTGTCACCTCTCAATCTCTTGCTGAAATATAACCCTGTACGCTTTCGACTGTTTCTGTGTGCCTGTACTACCTCACAAACAAATCAACACCTCTGCACCCTTCCTGAGAGAGAGCCGAGGTGTGGGGGGTCTTCCTCCACTTAAACATGCACACACACACAGCAGTGTTTGGTTTACTGTATCTATAGACTGGACACATACAAACACACAAGCGATCTCTTCTAGGAGAAGGTCCTGGCACAACCCTTATCCAGAGGTTAGCACAATTATTCTACAGTTGGTGCCGCTTTTTACAAACCTGGCAGCCCAAGATGTGCTATTGTGCTGTGGAATCCTGAGAACCCTTTCTCATCTACTGAGGAGTCCCGAGGCCGGAATGTTCCCTGCAGTGATGCATTCAGACATTATCCTTGGGATTTTACAAATGACTATGTCTGTTATTCCATATATTTTTTGCTTGTTTGTTTTTTTGTTTTTTTATATGTTGAAAGGAATGCAGAAATTCTAAGAGAGAGAGAGTAAGTGTATGTGTGTGTGTGTGTGACTTAGATGGTAAGGAAGGATTTGTGTATGCACATACATGGAAGCGTGTATAATATTTAGAAAGCAATGAGAGCATCCTTCAGTATGTCAAATCTCAAAGGACACACAAACTAATCCATTATTTACATGGAGGTAGGTGGGGGTGGGTTTATACTATAGCCTATCCATCATGTATTCATATTCTGTACGACTGCAGATGCATACTGCATTTGGAGTTCCCTTGACAATGCTTCTCTAAAAGAACACAACATTGATAACGAAAAACGAATCTCAAAAAATAATTATTTTAGTCTGTTTGCTGTTCATTACAGGCCATTTGCAAAACAAGCAAATTCATACTACGACCATTAGACTATTGTTCTTTGAAACAAGTCATGTTGTAAGGGAACCTGGCTTAGGAAACCCCTCACCTCATATCCTGTTGGATATACTGCACCAGGTGTAAACTACTAAGCTACCAAGCCTGCAATCATCAATCAATTATCACAATCAGCAGCTGACCAGACAAATGCATACGCTCTTTAAGAAAACCTATAGTATACTTCCTGTTTTTATCCTGTAAATGCAAGATGTACTGTATATATCCTGAGTGTTCTGGTAATGTCTAACTGTTGCTTCTAAAAGATTTTAATTCAGTCCTTCAGATCAGTGACTAGTAACCTGCTGGTAAGTGTGAAAGAAATGATAATAATGCATGACATGTCATCAGAGCACAAATAAGTTACAGCAGGAACACATATATAGCAATGAATAATACATGTGGATACATTGAGAAATAATAAGGTAAATTATTGCTGTACAGATTGTGAACAGAAACAGGTAAGAAATCCTTGATTTATCCCATATAAGCTAAGACCCAGGCCAGAAACCAGCCTGTTAGCCCAACACCAGACCGGCCTTGAACTTGAGACTGAGGAGCCAGTGGCCAGCCGTGGCCAGATGAGTCCGAAGAATAGGGGTTGACGGGTCGCTTGCATATGAATAGGGTGGGACACAAGGGGGAAGACAGCGGAGGGGGTGAGGTCATAGGTCAACACCCCTCACCCCTCTACACACACACACACACACACCGCCTGGTGGAGGGACAAAGGCAAAGTGGGAGGGGGGTAGGGAGAATGAACACACACACATACACACACATTTGGATGTAGCTTTGTTTTCTAAACATGAGCGTACACTGTAAACATACTTAGCACACATACTAAGAGTGCATAAACATACACAAAAACACTTAACCATTCCATCTAAATACACACACCTCAGTTCACATCAGTGAGCACGTTTGAGCACATTTGCATTAATATTTCAACACAGCTAAATTCATATGCAAACATTAGTGCATTTTTAACACTCTGAAAGGGCCACCACTTTACACTGTAAATCCAGTGGACACTCAAAATAAATAACATCTGCTTTTTCGGCCTGCAATATGTTGTACAACACCTCACCCAAACCAGTAAATAAAATATTCGTAGACTTTGTGTAAATGAACCGATGTCAGGTCTAATTAGAAAAGCAGTGTAAGGAAGCTATAAGAACTGGCCACAGTTGTGGGCCATTACAAGGCCAGATCGTAAACCGGGTCAGGTTCATCACAGATCACTTACAGCCTGGGGCTGAACGAGAGGAGAGGAGGGAAAGGAGGAGCGAGGGTAGGAGAGGAGGAGAGGAGGGAAAGGAGGAGCGAGGGTAGGAGAGGAGGAGAGGAGGGAAAGGAGGAGCGAGGGTAGGAGAGGAGGAGAGGAGGGAAAGGAGGAGCGAGGGTAGGAGAGGAGGAGAGGAGGGAAAGGAGGAGCGAGGGTAGGAGAGGAGGAGAGGAGGGAAAGGAGGAGCGAGGGTAGGAGAGGAGGAGAGGAGGGAAAGGAGGAGCGAGGGTAGGAGAGGAGGAGAGGAGGGAAGGAGGAGCGAGGGTAGGAGAGGAGGAGGAGGAGAGGAGGAAAGGAGGAGCGAGGGTAGGAGAGGAGGAGAGGAGCTCCTCTTCTCTCCTAAATGTTGAATCTCAGAGATCCCCTCGAGCTTTAGGAGACCCTTTCTTCCAACAGAGAATAATTCTACAGGGCGACTCCACATTTACCATATTCATACATAGGAGGAAGGGGGAGAGGAGGGGAAGAAGGGAAGGATGGAAAGCCATGTTTCACCTGTCCTACTTCGCCTCTCCATAGCAACTTGGTGTACGACTCAGCTAGTCCCTGAGGGGCGCCATTAGCCGCTGCCTAGGAGACACTCTCCTCTCCCTCTATTATGGGATGGAGGTTCTTCATTCAGCAGAGTCCCTATTAAGAGCCTGGCCTAACCTAGGCCACAGCCAAAATACAGTATGCAGCATGTTAAGATGAGAAGAGAAAGGAATAGAGGCACTGAGAGAGGGAGACAGAGAGAGAGAGAGAGAGAGAGAGAGAGAGAGAGAGAGAGAGAGAGAGAGAGAGAGAGAAGAGAGAGAGAGAGAACAAAATAGAGAAGAAGAGGGAGAGACTAAATGCTTGTGTTCTCACCAGAGGATTACTGAGAGATGAAGGTTTTAAAGGAGAGCTGCACAGTCAAAGAAGACCAGATCATATCAATGTGTTTGATTGAAGCCCCATGGAGAAAGCGGTAGAGGACGGTTCGTCAGGATATCAATCACGTGTGCGTGTGTGAGTTAGTGTGGGTGTGAGAGTGTGTGAGTGTATGTGTGTACATGAGAGACATGTATGTGTGTATTTGTGTGTTTCTTTAGAGAGTATTTCTATGTGTGTGTGGGTAAATGTGTGTGTGGGTGCATGCGTGTGTGTCGGTGTGTATGTGAATGTGTGTGTGTGTAAGGATTAAGGCGGGCAGTGCTACTGAGAGAGAGGAGGAGGTAGCCTAACAGATTCATATCCCTTACTGAGAGGTTAAAGTGACGAATTCAACCCTCCCTATAGTGCTAGGAGAGAATGAGATTGAGCTGAGGAAAGGAGGGAGGGAAGGAGGAGTGGGGGGGGGGGGAGAGAAGGGTAAGGAGTGGGTGAGGAGGGAGGGGTGTAGTACAACAGATTAATTTCATTTCAGGACGGAGCACTACTCTCCCGAAGCAAGAGAAGGGAGGATGAAAGAGGACAGACAGAGCGAGGGATAAGAAAGGGAGGGTTTTTTCTGCTCTCGTATCTGTTAGGGTAAATGTGTGTGTACGTGTTGGAAAGATTGGGACTGCTAACCTTGCTATTGAGGCGGTTTGTGTGTGAGAGAGTGTGAGAGAGTGTGTGTGTGTGTGTGTGTGTGGATGGTCATGTGTTTAAACCCAGCATGGCCAGTCTGTGTGCGCAGCAGTGTGGAGCCTCACTGCTTCTCAGTCTCTTGCTCTAGTCACAACAGAGGCAGTAGGGACACAAACAGATTTGACCGCCTTCCTGTGTGTGTGTGTGTGTGTGTGTGTGTGTGTGTGTGTGTGTGTGTGCGCGCGTGCGTTGGTGTGTGCATATGTGTTTATACAGCCCATCTGAGTGCAAATGTGTGATTGTGTGTAAGTGCATGCATGTGTTTCAGGAAGGAGGGGGATATGGGGGGGCTTTTGTGGGGGTGAGTATAGGGTGAGTTGGGGGTGAGGGTGGAGGAGTGAGTGCTGGGTGGGGGGACTTGAAAGCCAGGGGAGAAGAGATTGAAGCGCCAGAGCACTCACTTTTATTAAAAGCCCCCCGAACCCCATGGACCCCCCCCCCCCCCCCCCACCACCACCACCACCACCTCCCTGCACCATTGTTGTCACGTTCGAGTCCGTCTACGCATACATACATTTTGTGTGTGCATGATATTAAACCCATGGCTTTCACCCCTGTGCTTTCCCACAAAGGATGCTGGGACGAAGGACGGCGTGTCCCCTGGGCAAAATAAGGACCCCCCACCCCCATTGCAACCCCACTCTCCGGACCGTTCATTATCATAACTCCTGTCTGCTAAATTAAATTGGGGGGAGAGGGGGGGGGGGCAAATCTGGGCCCAAACTGGGGCTGTGTGGAGCAGGAGGGAAGGAATTCAATCAAACAGGCTTTTATATCACTCCGTTTTATTATCCAAATGTACAGTGTGGTTTAGTGGATGCTCGACTACACCTGCCAAGTACATACACCCCGGGGAAACTAAGTACTATGTGGAACGCTTGTTGTTGTGTTGTGGCAAATGCAGGATTATATTAATAGGGACAAACACACACACACACACTGTCCCACACATACAAAGGCCAAATCAAAAACATAGACACTCACATTCACTCATTGCGAAATGCTTACTGGTTGCACAAAAGGTTAACAGTCTAGAGAAAGCACACACACATGCATATTGTGTAGACACTGGTGCTGTGTGAAGCCATGCTTCTGTACAGTGTGACCTACAATCATTTGGTTTAACCAAGAGGTGGGCAACCCTGACCCCAGACAAGATACTCATCAGCAGGGTTGAGGAGCCCGTGGTGTGATGGGGTAGAACCAGGCCTGGTGCCGGGGGCTTGTGTCGGGCTGCGGGGACCCAGGCCAGAGTGAGGGATGTGCAGGGAGAGGCTGAAGCAGAGCCCTGACCGCCTGTCGCCAAGACCAAACAAACACTGTCCATGCAGCACTGAGAGATGGGGGAGACCTGCTGTGTCTAAAGCCATCAGCTGTGGCCGGGGTATATTGGACGCTGGCACACACATACTCATGAAGTGTAATTGCAAATGTTCTCACACACACACACACATGGACAGACACACTCCAACACACAAACAACGGTAATAGATCCAAGATTCCACAGAGATAGACGCAGTCAGGCCCGTCCAATAAGCACTATGGGCTGAATATGGTCCATTTAGATTCTAATGGCCTTTGTGATCATCAAAGCTACAAAGGCAAGGTTTGTCTAACGAGAGGGGGACAAGGGAGAGAGAGAGAATAGAGAATGGGAGAATGAGCGAGAGACAGTGAGGGAGAGGGGAGAAGAGAGAGAGAGAGCAGTCAGGGAGAAAGAGACAGAAGGAAAGGTAGAGGGGGTGTTTACCTTGTTGCCTTTATTACTATATGTGTTTAATGGCCTATGAATGTCTCCATGGTAACATAGCCAGTGTGAGCCAAGGGGGGCAGGCAGGAAGGCCAATGTGTGTGTGTGTGTGTGTGTGCATGTACATGTGTGTGTGTACTGATTTTAACATGGGGTCCATTTATGTTTCACATCATCACAGCAGGCAGCATCAGCGGTCAGCAATGGTTCTATTATCAATGTGTGTGTGTGTGTGAGTGTGTGTGTGTGTGTGTGTGAAAAGGAGAGAGAGGGAGATGGAGACAGATAGACAGAGTGTGTTGGTGGTAGGGGCTGGGATGGAGAGAGGTAGCTTAATGCAATAAAGCATGTTGTATTGACATCTCTGTTGTGTCTATTGATTCCACATTATGTCCCTAACAAACCCTGTTGGACATTTTGTCATTCGCAATCAGGTTAGCACAGAGACTGGCCGCTCTCCCTTACATCCACACACACACACACACACACACACACACACACACACACACACACACACACACACACACACACACACACTGCACACACGGGCGGAGAGTAGTCAATGCTGCCTAATCAATAACAGCGCAAGGTTAAAACCACTCACACAATATATACCTGTGAATTCACACCGTTGGAGATAAAACACACACACCCCGATCTATAGCTGACCTCAACGCGCAATTATTGAGTAGACCACCTGTCCGCCCTCTCCCCAGCTCTGTCACAAAAACACACACAACCCAATTAAACGATGTCTATGAGCCTCCAGACCCTTCTCACTCCAGGTCTAAGCCCAGGACGGCAGCCTCCAGTCGGACAGAAAACAGAGGAGAACTGGAGGTGCTGGAAGTAGCTCACTAGCAGCATGGAGGAAACATAGACATGTGGTAGTCGAGTAGACAAACTGCAAGGACTGGCTGAAAAGCATTGAACCACTGTGACCAGTACAGAACCAAAGGAGAAAATACTCTGATGTTTGATACTCTACAGGAGCCTAGTACTGACATAGAATATACAATGGGAAATAAACTAACCCTGTCAATCAGTACTGTTCCTCTACAGACAGAACACGCACACTGAATTAAATTTTCGGGCCAACTAAAAGACATGTCGACTGTGTGTGTGTGCATGTTTGTGTGTGAGAGTAGGTGTGTGTGTGTGTGTGTGGAAATCTCTGTGCTGTGCTGGGAGGGTCAGTAACAAACACCGTAATCTCTTCCAGCTCAGATCCACTTGTCAGCGTGTCTTTGCAAACGTATGCGGTTTGTACCTTTTTTCCCCCTCACTCTCTCTCACTCCTTCCCACCCTCACCCCCTCTGCCCCTCCCCCTCTCTGTAGCTCTTGCTGACTTTCTATCCTGCTACCCCACTCTCTCTCTCTCTCTCTCTCTCCCTGAACGTTGTGAGATTGAACCCCCAGAATCCCTTGCTTCTTCATCACCTGGTCCCCAGAGAAGAGAGAGGCATGATGGGTAACAGACTTAGTCAAACTGGCTTACAGGCCAAAACAAACCAGCAGGCAAATCCAATAGAAACCCATGAAGATCATGGGGCAGGAGGGGGGAGAGGGGAGAGACGGGGGGGGGCTCACATTCCTCTTTACTGACCGTCTATCTCTTATTTGTTGTTTTTTTACCCGTTTTCTCCAGGGAGATGAAGGGATGAAAGGGGAGAGAAGGACTAGAGGAGAGGGGGAGGGGAGGGGATTTCAGCCTTTTCAATTGGCTGTTTATATTTCAGATGTGTGTTGACTACGGATCATGAATGTCGAGTACAGTCAGGATGAAAGCACCTCACTGGTCTATCCATCATTTCAGTTTGAGAACTCTAATACAGTTTGAGAACTCTGAGTTCATTCAGCAACAGTGATCATTAGGTCATATAAATATAAAATGGTAGACTTTCTCTACTCTATACTTTTTTCACACCATTTAACCCTCTTAAATAATTGTTTGCCTGGTTGGAAGGTGGTCCTCTGTCCCCTTTCTTCCCTGTAGTCTACTTGCTGTGGCCCACAGCCAACTTCTTAGACATACGTGGCCTGTCAAGCCCTACCAGCAACACTCATTAAAAATTTCAACCGTTTTTCTCCTGGTGACATGTAGTTAAGGAGATAGGCTGCATTATCGGGGGCCGGGAGAACTGCATATATTCATCCCATCTGTCATCTCAAGTTTCGCTTCGGTGGAGGCGAGAGGGGAGAAGCATCACCTTCCCGCCCCCCTCTCTGTCGTTGCTGGTTAACAGACACCAAAAAAGTGACAAAGAATCGTAAGTCCTGACTTCAAATCTTGCGCTCCACAAGTTGTTAAAATAAAAACAAATTGACGTGAAATGTAAAGTTTGCTGCTCTATCACTTTTTACTAGGCTACTGGCTTTGTGGTGCAGCATCACCGATTACAAACTCAAATGGAAATGGCCTGTGCCTAAAAATATTCTCCAGTCATTGTTGGTTGGAGCTATGTCTGTCCCAAAAGTTTATCATTCTTTTCCCGCGGACTCGGGATCGATCTCGGCAGGATCAATAAATTACCATGAATATTCCCCTAACCGTCCGTGGAACCGGAGCGGCGGAGCCGGGTGGGCAGACAGAGGCAGACGGAGCAGGGACCAGGAGACAGATGGGGAGGACGGGAGAAAGGGGGGCCGCTACTGACTTATTTTTTAAGGATGCAAATGAAGTACATTTCTTAATGTTGATTAATTTTACATATTTCTATTTAATGCAGTTATGCTGCGTTTCTGTTTGTTTGGTTCTACCGAACTTATTTTCAGGGAGATTCTTTTCAGTTTCTGTAACATTTCATGCCAAATAGCCAATTATGGGGTTGATGAAAATGATGTCTATGTGGGACATGCTGTGCCATGGTGTTTAGCTCTTCCTGTTGATTTTGCCATTCGTGTGAAATATGAAGGAGTTTGTGGAATCATACAGAACAACAGGGAAGAGGCACGAGATCTTACCGGAGCTGGAGCGTAGAGCCAGCGGGGACTTGAGACGCCAGGCGTTGAAGTCGGAAGCAGTTCTCTGAAAGACGAACGGCACCGGCAAGGGAACAAACATGATCCGCAGTCGGCTGGGAGTTTATCTTTCAGCTTCTTCTCTAAAAGCTCGTCCTCTCCTTCGTCGTTGTTTTTCTTCGTATGCTTTCCAGGTAGACGGCGTGAAACGTTTGGTATAGAATAATATTTGGTTTGGGACTTTAAGTAATGGTTGGTAGTTCTAGCTTGTCGCTACATTCACATTTTTGGTTTGTGCCTCGGTTTCATACCGCTGTGGACATCCCTTGGTCGTGTTTCTCAAAAATAAGAATGTTTTCTAGACAACACACAGACGGATAGACGGGTAGGCTACTTCGTCGGCAGCTCCTATCAGAACAGCCTAACTCCTGCTCATCGGTCGTTAGCACCCTGACTCTAACGCTGGTATCTGCTATGTGTCAAAGTTTGGCATAGGTATCTAGCAATAACTGTACATGCGGTAACTTATGATCGTTATTGTTAATTGTTTTATGTTTGTGTATGTTGATTGAAGACAGGTGTGCAGACAGGCTTCACAGTGGCCTCCTCTGCCTCTTACGAGTTTGCTTTGGTTTGTCTTAAACATAAATATCTTCCTCTTTTATTCTCTTGTTCAAAAAAGTATTTTTTTTTCTTTGTTGTCTGCTGTTTTTATGTTTATCGTCAACACAGAAAAACTGAACAACTGTTCTGAAGTTCTCTTTTTGGTTCTTGTATTTGGTTATTAGCTGTCTTATTACTGGTCAGCTGATGAACTAACGCACACAAAGCAGCATTTGTGTATGATGAAATAAACTCAATTATTTGATACATTTAAATAATCAAATAACATGTAAGACTATGAAAGGTCCCCTGTCTGGCTGTTGCTCCTCCCCCAGTTATATGTCACAGGCCGGTAATTAAAACGCAATCAATCGATAGATAGATAAATAAATAAATAAAGCCTGCTTCATTCAAAACAAACAGCTGAACGAAAAGAAGGAACACGGTACCCGTTATGCGGTATCTTTTCTTTGGCTCTGTCCCGCCATCCGCCTGTGTGTCTGTCTTTATGTTCCCGTTATTTGGGAACCCCGGTAGCTCGTTCGGTCCGACTCCCTCCAGCCTGAAAACGCTCTGACAGCGTTGCTCGCAACATTGAGGCGAGAGCGCCCGTCGCTCCACTCCCCCACCCCCTTTCTCTCTCCCCCTCTCTCTTTTCCACCCCCCGCTTCCTTCTCTCCTGCTAGGTTCGGCTCTCTCCTTTTCCATTTCTAATCCCATATAAGATTAACTATCTTCCCTATTGATCGTCTGATTATGTTTCAATATAATGACACCAATAATTGTGGTGTCCTCCTAATCGATAGGTTTACGCAGTAGACACGCAGGCTATAGTGTGTTCACAGACGCATTTTTATGTGTTTTCAGCAGGTAGATGTTTTTGCACCTTTCTGCCTCATACATAGGTATACACATTTACACAGGGCAAGGTCACAATCAGCAATAACTGACATAGGCTATCTTTTTTTGGTTGTGAATCACGTGTATAGAGTAGAGGTAGGGGTGCTACTAAATTGGAGTCAACCCCTTGGCCCGGGTGAGTCGCGGGGTCGTGTGCGTAAAAACGAATTAGGCTAATTGTATTCAAAGTGTTTGTTTTGGTCAGATGGGCAGCGCCTTAGTATCTTCAGTTTGCCTACATTGTGCGCATTCTCAGACCTTCCATTCCCACATATCCTACCTCCCCCCCTCCCCTGTCTATATCCCGCTCATCCTTCCCTGCTATTCTGTCAGTTAGAAAGCCACAATCTGTGCCACGCACTTACACTCAAGATTATTGCCGACATAGATTTTTTAAATAGAAAAATCTATACGCTAAACATCGCAGTCAATACGGGAAAATCGAAAGCGCCGAGCCTGATCTCTCTCTCTCCCTCTCTTTCTCTCCCTCCCTCTCTCTTTCTCTATCTCTCTCACACTCTTTCTTTTTCTGTCCCTGGTTCCTTACACTCCGAGTTGGGACGGCCGTTAATGAGTTATCGATCAATTATGGGCCTATATACAAAGCCCTGGGCATTGCCGATGTTAATATCCAAGACGCTGAGAGAAGGAGGCATAAAATATAAATCATCTCATATGGATAAAACATCACCAGTATTGTTAAACATATCGTTATTAACCTTGCTCTCTAACAATCGAGCATTTTTGTTCTATTTCCGTGGTTGGTGTTTTCTCTTTGAATAGGCACCACAACAGTGCTGTGTCTTCATTGTCCCCTTTAACACTCTCTCCCCCTCTCTCCGTTTGACAGATGACATCCGCATGTCCAACGAGCGAGAGAGGACAGGAGGGTATGAGAGGGAGGGAGAGAGAGAGAGAGAGAGAGAGAGAGAGAGAGAGAGAGAAAGAGAGAGAGAAGAGAGAGAGAGAGAGAGAGAGAGAGAGAGAGAGAGAGAGAGAGAGAGAGAGAGAGAGAGAGAGAGAGAGAGAGAGAAATGAAGCGACGTTGTCCTTCACGAACCCCCCTTGCCAGATAGGCCACGCGCTGAGCACCCCCTGATTTCAAACTCCTTCCAGACAAAAGCAATTATTTCTTGTAGAATATAGTGTGTTTTGCGCGTCTATGGAAGAGAGGGGTATAGAAGGAAAGTGCAGTAGGAGAAAGGAAGATGGCGTAAGGGCCCATCAGTACCGGCTCAGTATTCTTTTTTAAAGAACGGATTCGTCACTGACATTGTAACGGTCTTCTTACACATGATCATAATCTACAAGCTCCATTAAAGGTGTGTGCGCAAAAATGACACATTAGCCTATAGCCACGTAACACACACACACGGAAAATATACATCAATGAGGCCCCAAGAGGACACACACATACACTCACACGTTTTTGGCACGCGTGCGCATCAGGTTCACAGACAGTCGGTCAACATCAGAGGAACAAAAGTCGAGGTGAAACCCTCGTGGATAGGCCTAGGCTATAGCGCCCGCAGCTCTCTCGCTCTCTCTCCCTCTCCTTCGTTTAGAGCAGTAGAGCCGCGGCGGTTATAACTCACTGAAATTCCCTTGATCTTATGTAGCCTATATCACCAAGGGGAGAGAAAAATACTTGTTTTTAGCAATACCTGTGCATCTTGTAATTAGCCTACAAGTGAATTAAATTAATGTAGCTATATATCTCTTTTTTTTATCAGGGCTCATTACTACAAGAGTTTGAAACAACAATAGGCCTAAGGATTTTATTTCAGAGAATGAAGTGTTTCACACAAATTGAGACACACGTTTGCAGTAAGCAACTGTGTGCTTTTTGTGCCTTTGTGTGCATGTGTGTGCGTACATGCCTGTGTGTTCCCGTGTGTGTATGTGTGTGAGTGAGAGAGACAGAGAGTTCATTGTTAAATGGCAATGTCATGTTGACAAACGAGTTGGTTGAATTAAATTCTCCCTCATCAATAACAAGGCGCCCCAATCAATACCAGCTTACAATTATATCGCCACCTCATTCTCTCTCTGCTGCCTGCCTCAACACTGTTTACTACCGATTCAGAGACACACACGCGCGAACATACACACACACACGCGATCTCTCTATCAGACACACAAGGTAAAGACTCCAGTACCGTTTTCCTTTTCGTTTTTCTATTTCTTTCACACGTGTGTATCTCTTTGTCTCACACGCACCTGCAGACACGCCGACATTTCACTTTATATAGAACAAATAATCAATCTTGCGTTCCTGTCATTTTATTATCATCAGTCCTTTGAACATTTCATCTCGTGCTCTTCTCTCTGTCTCTACTCTCTTTTGCAGCTTGACTAAGTGATCAATGATGACATGTTGTCAATATCCCCGCATCAGCCTGCCAATAAACCCCCACGTTTCTACCGTTACCATCGCACCGCTGCAGAGGCCCGACGGAGAAGCCGTAAAACATAATCTGCCAATACCGTACACTAACGTGATCACGACCGTAAGCATGTTGTGCCTATTACTTACCAGTTACCAGCTTATCCATTGCAGGGGGAGAATACAAATACGGGCTGTGTCGCTCTGTTCATTTCACACATATTCTTATCCCCAGTCAGGCTTTATTTGATACATATTCTCACCAACAGACTTCAGTAGCCTATATCGACACACACACACACACACACATGCACACACACACACACACACACACACCACATCCGTATTTGAACTGAGCTTTGACATGAATCAAATCAAACACAGACATACATTTCATACATGTTCTCCATCCTTTTTACCCTTAAAGGCTTGGGAACCTGATGAAGGGGTTTTGTGAGTTGAGAGGGGTGGGGGCATGCTGGAGGCTGGGCCTGGACCCTGGTCCTAGATGGTTGGGGGGGGGGGGGGGGCAGCTTAGCTTAGCCCAAACAGAGCATCCAGACTCCCTTTACTGTAATACTGTGACATAGAGTGGAGCTATTTGTTCCATTTCAAGCTGGCTTGTCCTGTAAGCAATGTCACACACATATATCCATGCATCCTTTCTAATCTGTAATTATAAATGCGGAGCATGAGCTAACATGAGTGTGTGTTAATCATATGAAATGATAATTGCAAATGGCTGAAGGTCATAGAATACTATCTGTAATGAAACACACACATACGTCTGCTAAATGACTAAATTACACACAAATCTGAAAAAAACCTTCTTCAAATCACACAAAGCTCGACTGAGAGGCAATCAAGTCTTTCAAGGGCTTTTCTTCACTCAAACACACAACCACCCACCCCTACACACAGACACACACACACACACACACAGACACACACTGCAAAATGTCTCTCATATGAAGCCTTTACCTTGTATAAACACGTACTTCAAAATTTATTTTTGTTGAATTAATAACTTCAGTATCTTTTGTTTGTCTCTTGTACACCTGTTCAACTCTTGGTCTTCCCTCTTCTCCCTCTCTCCCTCTCTCCCTCTCTCCCTCTCTCCCTCTCTCCGTCTCTCTCTCTCTCTCTCTCTCTCTCTCTCTCTCTCTCTCCCTCTCTCCGTCTCTCTCTCTCTCTCTCTCTCTCTCTCTTTCTCTCACTCAGTGGCCCGATGCACATAGACTCTGTGTGGGTAGATTTAGACCAGCGATCAATAGGAAATGTAGAAATCAATGCACTTAGCACTGGGAAATCAATGGCCCCTAATCGGGATGCCAATGGCACAAGTCAAAACAATTAAGAGGGAAGAATAATGTTTAACAACCTCTCTCTCTCTTTTTCTTGCTTACACAGAGGCGAGAGAGACAGGGAGCAAGGAGAAGAAAGAAGATGGGCCTGATCTGTGTGGAACGGTGATCAGAGGAAGAGAATAGAGAGGAAGAGGAAGGACGTACTGATTAAAGAGTGGAGGAAACAAAGAGAAAGAGAGAGAGAGACAGCATAATGAAGAGAAAGCGATAAAGAGCCATCCATGAGGGACAGCATATAGACAGGATTTGTCAATACATTTCACCACATGCATGATTCCTAACCAAATGAACATGTCCTTATTTCCTGAGTAACAGGGTAACATAGAGGATGAAATGGTGGATGCTCCGAGGTGAGATCACTGCCCCTCTGACCAATCAGGGACTCTGGGGTCAGGTGGCCAATAGTCAGGAGGCACCATCCGACAGTCACTCGCAAAGTCTCTCATTCACGTTCTTCTACCTGTCAGTCAAACTGGCCCGTCCCAGACCTCTATATCAGGCTTTGACTTATTGCTCAGATACCTAAATGATGACATAATCAAAGCATGCCTACGACCAATACAGCGCTGATTCACAGGGAGGCCCTCCAATCACAGAGCACAAGACAGGTGCTGGACACGAGTGCAGGGAACACGCAGGGTTGATTTGGGGTCGATCAATACCTGCCCCCCCCAACCCCACCCCCTCCCTCTTACCGACCCCTAGTTTCTCCTGGCATGGCTTGCGGTACGAAAAATCAATAGAGGAGGCCTATAACTGGGCACTTGTGTGTGGATTAGTGGACTGACAACTAATCAGGGAGTTAGTGAATCTGGCACTGGGGCTATTAACCTATCGATATGACACTTGCACCCACATACACGTGCCCAAACACCAAGACACATGCACACACACACACTTAACTCTACCACGCACATACTTTCATACCCACACATACACACACACACACACACACACATAGCTCCCTAATGTTTTTTGCGTATAGTCAGACCAACCCACTCAAAACCATAACAACCAACCTTACAGTAAACAAATACAGAGCAATTATACCATCAACATCCCGCCCCAGGGATTCTAGATCTCTACATACAGTATATCTACATATATCTACACATATAAAATATGCAGTTTATAAATGATGCATGTATTTATAAATAAGCCTACAATCCATTTAATATATTTACATATCTTTTATATTTACGTGGAATGTTTGTCTATATGTTCAGTTTTTCTGAATTGCTAAAACACTAAAACCCATTGGCTGAACAAAGTTATCAGTTGCCTGAACTCATGTAGCTAATTGTGCAGTCTGTTGTCAATACCTTAAACCATTTCACATGGTAAAACACAATTTGCAGATCTCACATAGACTTTTCAGCAAAACTCTAAACACATTCTCATTCTCAAAACACATTCTGCACTCTAATGCACATGTCATCCATACTGGTAAACACAAAGGGCAACAATCAAATACAAATAGAGAAAACATGTCATTGACTAAACACAACCACTCAAAATTGATTTCACTTGTTTCAAATGATGTGACACAACCAATATAAGCCAGTTCAGAGAGCAAACAGGTTGTTGAAGGTGGGAAAATATTCCTTGTGATGTCGACGAAGTGCTCTGGCCTGACCCAGCCCAAAGACAAGAAGAAGCACATTTATCACATGTTTACTCCTTTGATTTTTGTCCCTTTTACTGTATAGTATTGTATACTGTAGTACAGTGCATTGTAGGCTCTATACTGTACAATGAACAAATGGTATGGCCCTGAACATTGTACTTTCCATTTGTTACAGTAACAGTACTGACTGCTCAATAGATTTAGACTGGTTGCAGGTTCATATCAACAAAGAACAAGAGTGAGTTGTGGGTAGTGAGATGCAGGGTATAGTACTGTATAGGGGTACAAGGAGGAGAAAGAACAAGAACAATTGCAAAGAGCAAAGCAGAGTAGTCATTTCTGATAAATGTTGAGCTACTATGATAGAACATGTTTTCGTTCATCAAAAGACAATGACGGATAAATATGAAATTTGTTTTGAGATTACGTAAAAATGTACTTCTCCTTGAGAACTATATGTTTTGAACAATGTGTTTTCAATTTTTTGGTGTATTGTTTACTGACTGCTTGATAGTGTATATCATTTTGATCACTTTGTTTATGATTTGAGAGCAGTGTTTGATTTTGAGCACAGGTAAATCTGTTTTGAGGCGAAAGTTTGATTTTGAGGACAGGTAAAACTGTTTTGAGGCGAAAGTTTCATTTTGCAAGAGGATTCAGAGATTTCGTAAATAGTGCTTGAAGATGAGGTTTTGTGTTTACAGTTTTGAGAAAATGGGTGACTGTTTCAAGAATGTGTTTTAGCAATTGTGAAAAACTGTAAATAATTGTAACATTGGCTTTTTGATGAGATTTTCAATAAAAATTCCACATTTTGCTTTAAATGTCAATTTAAAATCAGTTACGTAAATATATAGTTTGTCTATATTGTGTACAAGACATTTCCTCGATATCTCAGTTAAATGCTGGAAGTACCTAGTAGACTCAAAATAAGGTGATCAGTAAGCGGGCATCCTTCAATGAGCAGTTGATCACAGTGTGTGTCTGGCTGCAGAACACACACAGACCTCCACAACACACAGCATGCAGTGTGCACAGCTACTTCAAATGACAAGTGTGATTAGTTAGACGAGAAACACCACGGCATCTAACATGTTCTGGATCAGGAGACATGAAAGGAGTACAGTAATAATGGGAATTTCAAATGAACGAGTGATTTGGGAGTTTGAAACACCTTGAAGTACTTCTGTTGGACAAAGGACAAACCTTAAGAAAGTGTGTGTATGTGCATGTGTTTTTGTTTCTCTCTGTGTTCGTCGACGAGTTTGTGTGCATGTATGAGCCAGTGGGACTGAGAACAGTAAAAAAAAAACACAAGGAGAATGACACTGCCAGACAGAACGAGTGTGACAGCGAGTGAGAGAGCGTGAAAAAACGGGGGAAAGGTGTGCAAGAGAGTGTGGAGAGAGAGAGAGAGAGAAAGAAAGAGAAAAAGAAGGATAGGAGGGAGAGGTGCTAGTGAAGGTGAGAGAGAGAGAGAGAGAGAGAGAGAGAGAGAGAGAGAGAGAGAGAGAGAGAGAAAGAGAGAGAGAGAGAGAGAGAGAGAGAGAGAGAGAGAGAGAGAGAGAGAGAGAGAAAGAAAGAAAGAAAGAAAGAAAGAAAGAGAGAAAGGTATTATGAGGACATGAGAAATAATAAGAACACAAAGAAAAGCAGAGTCTGAGAAGAAGAGAAAGAGAGGCAGAGGTAGGAGAGAGACAGAGAAACAGCGGTGTGTGTGTATGTGTGTGTGTGTGTGTGTGTGTGTGTGTGTGTGTGTGTGTGTGTGTGTGTGTGTGTGTGTGTGTAGAGACAGTAGAGGGCATGCAGGGAGTGTTGTCCGGTGATAAGAGAGCGAGCCGGGAGAGAGTCAGGGAGGAATCAGGGGAGGTTACAGCATTACAGCCACAAAGAGAGGAGCAGGAGCCCCCCCAGCCTGGGATTAGGGAACATATGCAGCAGAGGATCCAGGGATTAGAGGGGGGGCCAGAGGAGATGGGGGTTTTGGGGATGGGGGTTGGGGGGGAGGCATGAAGGAGGGGTCAAGACACAAGTGCTTGGCGAGGCGTATTTCCCACCCTTTCATCCTTGTCCTGAACAAACCTGAACACACACACACACACGTTTCTCTTTGAACCTCTGTGCACTGAGGAGATTGGTGTGAGAGTGGAGTGGAGGCGGCTGCTCTCTGTCGCCCCCCATTGATGATGGTCACTCATCTTCACCTCACACCTCTAGCCACCAGCTGTAGCAGAACACAGAAACTGTGCAGTGTGTGTGTGCAAATAATGTTTTTAAAGTTATGTTTATGTGTCGCAAATATAAAAATGGAAAGAGATAAGGCAACAGGGGTTTGTCAGTTGCAGTGGGTGTGTGTGCATGCGTGTGTGTGTCTGTATGTGTCATGGCGGGGGTCAAGGGTTTACAGGTCAGGGGTCACTAGTCAAGGTCAGATGTTAATTCACCACACAGAGAAAAAAGGGGGATGGAGACAGAGATGGACAGAAAAAGAGAAAAAGACAGACAGAGAGAGAGAGAGAGAGACAGAGAGAGACAGAGAGAGACAGAGAGAGACAGAGAGAGAGATAGAGAGAGATAGACAGAGAGAGGAGGCAGGCAACTGAAGGAGGGGTGCAAGATCGGTGAAGAAGGGCAGTTCGAGGAGATATAGATGGACCGCTCCACCCCCACCACCCTCCCCCCGATTGCTCCTCCAACCCCCACCAGCAGCTTGACCACAGGGGTCAGCATCAGTCAGATGAGAGGTCATCCGTCTGGGATGAAGTTGAACTCTGACCCCTGGGCTTGATCGCCAGCTCGCCTTGCATCCTAACCACCTGGACAATGAACAGCCAGTGTGTGTGTGTCTGTGTGTGTTTGTGTGTATGTGTTGGCATGATTTATTCTCAGATTTGCAAATCTGGTAATCAATGCAGAAACCCCCCCCCCCCCCCAGAAAAATCTAATTTCCCCCTAGCAACACATGATCATGTTACAGACGTTTCCTTGACGATAAGACATAGAGAATCATTATTGTTGCCATGGCACTATGGCCTCTATGTCTGTTACTCTGATACAACAAATTCACATCAATGATTACGTTCTAATATTGACATAGCAGTGTGTCAAGTCTGACAACATTTGCTGCTAAAAAATTGAAAAATCAATCGATCAGGTTAACGTTTCTCTGACCTTCCTCTTCATCAGGTTACGACAATTCAATGATGATCATTAGTGAAATCTATAGGACTATTGATTAGCCGATATTAAGTCCATAGACAGAAAAGAGAGGTTAACTCAAGCAACATGGTTTTGTGTTATTAGCCTACTGTGGTTAAAATACACACGCACTCATTACATCTCACTACTAACAAAATAAATATCAACCTTTTCCTGGCAGGGAAATAAATAACAGAAGACTAAATGTACAGGCTTTTGCAAGTGATTATTTGAAATATTGAAGGCAGACAAACGTCTAAAATAGTATAAAAGTCTGATGTCAGCTTCCAGTAAAACGTTTATGCAGAAAGCACAAAAAAAGAAAATTCTTGTGTTTGCTTTTTAATTATTATTTGTTTCGAATCAGCTATTTTCACAACCATTTTGGAATTTAAAAAATTCTTGTTTGTTATTCACAGAAAAAGCAGATGACCCCTTTTCTCAACAAAGGTTATGGACCTAAAATGCTTCTCCAATTCTTCACTGTTGGAGCACAAAGAGGAGCGGATGCAATGCGCAGTTGCGGTCTGTCAGTCGCGAGTGACCACCTGCCCTTTGACACGTGCTCTCCTTAATGGGCTTTAGGTCCGGAGGCTGCGTGTGACAGACGCTCTCCTACACATTGATAAAACAGGCAAAACTCATAAAATCAGGCCCTTTTCGTAACAATAACTATGACAGCGTTTGACACAATAGCCTATCCATAGACAATAGGATTGTTTTGTAGACTATGATGTTTGGTCAACGTTGTTTTTGTTTGTTTGTTGTTCTGACTCTTAGAAGTTTGAATATAATGGTGCGAGTTCATTATTGTAGGATTATTTTACTGTTGTTGTATTTAGTTATTTCAGGAAGACGATATTGTTTACTGTTGGCCACAGGAAAAGCGCCTGATGGCTTGAAACAATTTAAACAATATTTTGAAGGGAGCCCAAGTCGACATTGATCTGATATTTATACATCAAATTGGCAGCTTTTTCCTCTTTTTTTGAAAATCATTCCATATTCAACTGACTTCAAGTTATTCAAATACCATTATTGCTGCATGTAATTCATTAAATGAACTTCATCGCAATTTTATATTCTGTGATGTTACTGTCAATCTTATTCCAATTTCGTTTTTAACACTGCTATTGAGATTGTAGTTCATTGTTCATTTCTACGGCTTTTGAAAACCGTGTTTTATTTAACATATTTAAATCTATTTGCATTAGATAGACTATGATTTGTATTTTATTACCGTCTAAAATGCTCAGTACTTTTACCACAATATATCGAAACTATGAATATTTAAGTGAAAATAATAATACATTTCGGAATGCAATAATTTCAATTCATGCAAATATCTCAGCTGTGAAAGGTAGCCAATACCCTTCCATACGAGCAGGTAGTAGCCTATCTCAAACACATGCTTCCCTAAATATTTATTTCGATGATATACGTTACTGTTTTACATTCTATATTTCAAAAATGGAAATATAGGTTAGATTTGGTGAATATAATTCTTGCCGTTTCAACCTGTTTTAAGGTGAATTTAGACGCGCTGTGAGCCACTTGTGTCAAGTGCAAGTCAAGTTCATTCACAGCCAAACGAAGGTCATGGATTGATCAAAACACTGATCTAAGCACATGTTAAGAGAAGGTTCGATATAGCCTACTTAAATAATGCCTGAATAACCAGAATAAATCCAGTAGCCTATTCCTTAATGTAGCTTATGTTTAGCTAGCTTTCCTTGTTGGCCTAAAATCTGAATGACTAACAAAATATACAAACTGCCTATTTGAGACAAATAGGCTAAACAACACATTTTTGTATTACTATTTTGTAGTAAAAACGTGCATGATTTTAAATACATTGTATTAATCTAGCCTATAGTATAGACTAGTTTGCATGCATTACGTAACCTGTTTGTTTCCTGAATGCTTCCAGGTAGTTTTCTAACTTGCGGAAGCTAGTCGAAGCCAATTAATGCTAAACAATTTTGTATTATTCAGTTCCTTAACCCGCTGTTAAAACGAAAGCTTTCTTCACGTCGGTAATTTCTCCAGCAATTTACCCATGATAGAAGAAGTTGTGATAGAGTAGCTACCATTAACATTATAAAAACAAACGTTGAGGTCAAATCCTAAATGTATCTCAACCAAAAATATACACAGAGGTAACAAAGTGCAGTGTGTGTGTGTGTGTTTACCCAAACGATGTGGGCTAGGCTACCCACAATCTAAACTTGGGTGAAAGTTCACCGACCCTGACCAATGGCATGCCATCCATTACAAAAATAAGGTTGCACTGACATGAATAATGTGTAGTCAGAACGTCGGTTATATTACATCTGTAAAGCTTCTGTTAACTTCTGGGTACATCACGACACTGGGTTAAACCTTCAGGTTTCGTGTGTGTGAGTGTGTGTGTCAGACAGGCAGAAAAACAAACAACACTAAGTTCCTCAACAGCGAATGTACAGTAAGTAGCGTATGTTAAAAGCAAGACCCCAAAACAACATCCAGACCTCCAGGGTGCAAAGGTATGAAGGCGAAGGAGAAGACTGACCACAGAACCAGCAGTTCAGGACATTCCAGTGGTCGTCACCGTCTCTCCCTCCTCTCCTCCCTGTCTATTTCTAAATGTCAGTGAAGTATTTTAAACGGACAATTCCCACCTCTTAATTGATTTTTCATAATTAACTGAGTGTGTTCATCGATTTTCCCACGACAGCATATCGGCCTCGCTATCCGTTGAAACACCGGCCGCTCGTGGAGGCTTATTATTTTCACGTCAACCCAAGTCGTCGGGGTGTCCGCGGGATAAATATTGACCACGTTCAATAACAATTAGGCCTACGTCTCAATCGCTCTAAATAATCCAATTTCCGCGGGCAGAATAACGTCCGCCAACAATGGGATTTAAGGTTTAGACCTATAGTCGATGACACCTCCTAGAATCTTTTCGAATTCAAATACTATGTTTATAGGCTATTACAGACCGAAGGATGTCACTTGCTTTCTCGATAGCCAGAACCTCAGAACCTGTGGCCTTGTCCAAAGAAATCTGCCACATTTAGTCATCATTTGATCGGCCTTTAGATCGGTTTTGGTTAGGCTATGCTGTTATTAGGCCCTACCATAAAAAATATATATTTAGCCGCTATCAATAATTTAGGCTCAATTTAGACTAGTTTAACACTCAACCAAAACGTATAATTGGGTACATTCTTGGTCCTGTATTTTTAAGACTTAAAAAAAATATGAAATACTGCCAGAAGAGGTTCGAATGGCATGCTGACTGTAAAGACAGTTCGGTGTGCTGACTCACTGGTGGAAGATCGCTGAAACAATGTAGCAGCAGAAATAATTAAACTGTAACTTTAAGTTTGGACGAGTACACCTCAATTTAGCTGTTGAGAGAGGACATGGCTCGCTGACTTCCTCTGCAAAGTCAGGATGAAGAATCAGTGATAAGTAGAGGGCGTAGAGAAAGGGACAGAGGGGGGAATAAAGAGAGTGAAGTGAATGAGAATTAGAAGGAAAAGAGTGTGCATGCGCCAGAGAGAGAGAGATGGAAAGAAAGAGCGAGTGAGGGAGAATTGTCAGGGCCTCTTTTGAAAGGAGGGTATGGCTGTCTCGTGAATTAAGAGCTCCAAGGCTCTCTGTCTGAAGCACGTGCAGGAGGCCCCCTGAATGAAAGAGCTCCATCTGGATTATACACAGAGGCAAAGAAAGAGAGGCAGAGCAATGGAGGCAGAGTCCGGGTAGCAGATAGGGAGACAGGAATAGGGCAGGTGAGAGAGGGAAGCAATATGGAATAAGAGAGGGGGCAGGTGGGAGAGACAGACAGAGAGAGAGAGAGAGAGAGAGAGAGAGAGAGAGAGAGAGAGAGAGAGAGAGCAACAGACAGAAAGAGGGACAAAGAGAGAGAGAGAGAGAGAGAGAGAGAGAGAGAGAGAGAGAGAGAGAGAGAGAGAGAGAGAGGAGGCAGGCAACTGAAGGAGGGGTGCAAGATCGGTGAAGAAGGGAGAGAGAGCAACTATGGATAAAGTGCAGGTGTGTGTGTGCCGTTTAATTTTGCAGTAGCCACAATGAGCCTGTGCATTTTGGGTTAAAAAGGGAACAGTCATGTATCCAAGAGGCCTCAAAAACATTCACCTTTAATCTGTACATGCCCTTCAGATAAATGTTCTATACCTCTCCTCCATCTCACCCTTCTTCTCCCTCCCCTAGCCCTCCTTCTCTGCTACTCGGCATCTTCGCTGTTTCCATGACGACTGAGTTGAAGCTGCAGCAGAAAAGGGGAAACGTGTGTGTGTGCCTATGTGTGTGTGTGCGTGTGTGAATGCGGACCAAGTGAGATCAAAGGTTTTTGGGACAGCAGGTGCATCATGGTGGACATCAGCTAATGTGTGCTATTCTGCAACTGATTTCCTCAATCTCCTTCAAATATCCTCAACCAATATCCTCAACAATGATAAAACACTAATCAAAAATACTAAATATGTTTAATCAATCTAACGTCGCAAACCCCGCGATGTTAATTGAAAATGTCTGCACAGTTGTGCTTCTCCAAAACATCGGTCACTCTTCTCTCTGCTCTGCCGGGAGCAGTGTCTGCAAGCTGTTGCGGGCCAAGGGAACGTGCGCCATCTAGTGGTAAGATATTGGGTTTGCGACAACAAATCTTGAAAAATTGCACACATGAGCTTTCCCAGCCCTGAGTGTGAAAATCTTTGTCAGTGGTTCAGTCTTAGCTGCACCAGTATTTGTATCACTAACAGGGCATGTCAAGAGATTATTACACATAGTCCGGCTTTAATGCATAAAGTATTAAACGTTTTGTTGAGAGACAGAAGCAATAGATTGTGTGAAGAAGTATTTTGGGCAGATATTACAGTAGTGTATGAGTACAGTGCATTTGAGTGTATTATCTACCGATCTGTCTGTCGGTTTCTCTCTCTCTTTCTCTTTCTGTGTGCTTGTGTGTGTGTTGACATACACACACAAAGACATACACACACACACACACAAGCACACACATATTGCAAAACAGACACACTCAACACATTCATTATTTACACTCCGAATATTGCTTGTCCTATCACGCCCCCCCCCCCCACCCCCACCCCACCCTGCCCCCCTTATCCATTAAGCGACACCCAAACACACTCGTCAAACCCACTGACCCCTCCCCCACCACCTGACCCCCGCAACCTAGGCACCATGGCAACCCTCTGACCCATCCTTCCGTTGCCAGGGAAACGACCTTGGAGCATGTCTGACCATAGCCTCCCCTCTCCCCTCTGAATGGGGTGTGGAAGCAAGCGATCGATATTCTATCACACAGAACAGTGGAGCGCAAGAGAGGGGGGCCACACTGCTGGGAGATTACTGGGTGGAGAGAGGGGGAGAGGGGAGGAGGGGGAAACTGACAAAGAGAGGCTGTGTGTGTGTGTGTGTGTGTGTGTGTGTGTGTGTGTGTGTGTGTGTGTGTGTGTGTGTGTGTGTGTGTGTGTGTGCGTGTGTGTGCGTGTGTGTGTGAAGGTTGGATTGGGTGTGAGTGCTCTATGTGTGTTGTTTTTTGGTGTGTGTGTGTGTGTGTGTGCACACATGATAATGAGAGACCACATTTGTGCTGCAACAGACAAGAGCTGCTCTAAGGCATGTGGCTTGGTGTGGGTTTCTCAGTCCCATTTTACTTTCAAGGTGGGCCTTGCTTTAGAGAAGAAAACACCAATCAAACGTGTGTGCAGCTTTTGAGAGGCCCAGCAGAAGCCCAGATGCGGCAGGCTAGTGTCTAGAAGGCTCGTGTCTAGCAGGCTAGTGTCCAGGGACTGCTGGAGCTAGGCAGGGTTGTGGAGCTTCATGACAGGAAGGGCCTCTGCCAGTGGACGGGCGATAAGGAGCCTCTGGAACAACACTGCCTGGACTGCAAACAGGGTGACCTATATCCCCAGGACAGGGTGTGTGCATGTGTGTGTGTGTGTGTGTTCATGCACCAAATGGGCAAGCATTCGTTGGCTCCCTGAGCCTTGTAATAGTATTCATGAAAAATATGGTCACCAGTTCACACCCCCCGAACCCCCCCCCCCCCACACACACACACACACACACACTCAAAGCCCCACTTACAAATGCAGACATCCATCTCATCCACTAGCCTGAAGCAGGACAGTGTACAGAACAGAACAGTTTCAAGTTAACATGAATATTAGGACTCTGATAAAGGAGCATTTATGATCGATGGTTCCTCTATTATCAATCATTGTTTAAATAAACTGTGAATCACTAGTCCAGTCCAGTGTAGTCTAATCCAGTCTAGTCCAGTTCAATCCAGTCCATGATGTGATAGGCTGGGGTGCCCAAGTCATTCTATCCTGTGTTTCCTGCACACTTGACAGTAGTCACCCTCACCCTGTCTTCCCTTCTCCCTATTCCCTCCTCCCACCCCTCTGCACTCCCTCCTTCCTCCTTCCATCTTTCCTCTCACCCCTCCTCCCTTCACCTAAAGGAGAACAGCTCATGTTGTTCCAGAAAGCTACTCCCGGTTCATTCATTCTGTTCCGACACTCATGCGACACACACACACAAAGACAAAATCCAGAGGCCAGACTGAAAAAAGAGAGATCCTTCTTTTTTATTTCATTTGTGTGTTTTTTTGTCTGCTTCTGCTGTCTCATGTTAGGGTACAGTCAGACATACAGTGCCTTCATACCTAGTTTTGCATTCCACTTATTCATATATTGAAATTGGAGAGAAATCTCTTTTTCCTAGGACACAGAAAGATTGTTTTTTTTTTTCCAACAGGGGAGCGGTTGCGTGGGAGGAATGGAAGGATGGAGGGAAGGAGGGGGGGGGGGGAGAATGGCAAGGAAGGCAGAAAGGGAGGGTGGGGGTTCTACAAGGTGGGTTGCACGGCGCTCACGAACAGACAGACAGACAGGGACAGACAGACAGGGGAGAAAAGAGGCTGGAGGGCAGGGTGGTGCGAAGAGCAGGGGAAAGGAGGGAGAGAGAGGGAGAGAGAGAGAGAGAGAGAGAGAGAGAGAGAGAGGGAAGCGTGGTGGGCTTAAGTCATCAGTCCAAATTAAAACAAGCCGCTCGCAGACCCACTCCTAACATTAAAAAAAAAAAATATCTTTTTTTTTTTACGAACAATTGTTTAAAAAAACACTCAGTCCTCTATTATAAAACAACAACAACACTGGCAGTTTAATCTGTGGGGAGAGGGGCACAAGCAGGGGGTTGGGGAGGTGACCTCTCATCTCCAGCAGTAGGGGGAGTGAGTGAGCATTGTAGCTGGATGGTGAAAGTATGGACTCTGGGCTCTAGAAGACAGGGATAGAGAGAAGCACAGAGAAAGAGAGAAAGAGAGAGAGAGAGAGAGAGAGAGAGAGAGAGAAAGAAAGAGACAGAAAAACTGAAAGAGAGAGAGAAGCAGGGGACAGCAAGAGGGAGGAGCATAACCAGTGACAAACGACGCCATGTTGTTCGCCAACAGATTGAAGCCTCAGCTGCCTGTCGGTTGGTTGAGGAGGAGGAGGAGTTGGTACTTGTTGTTGGTAGATTCCGGCATTTTTATCAGTTACACAGCTGTGTAACAGCACAGGCATGAAGTGAGTATAACAGTATTGTGGACAATGTCACCACAGTATTGGCAGATTAAGCTGTAGTCTTTGGGTAAAAAAAGGTGACAGGGAATGGGAGGAGCTTGGCAGATATCTGGCTGACAGTCCGTCCTCTTCTCTCCTCTGTCATTGGTCCTCTCGTCCTCGTGGCAGTTTGGCAGGGAAGAATGGGGGGGGGGGGAAGGAGAAAGAGTATGCAAAAGTGTTTTCTCGGATGTGATGACGGAATGGATGACTGGATGTAGGATTGAGAGAAAAGGGGAGGAGGGGGAGGAGGGGGAGGAGGGGAGGAGGGGGAGGAGGGGGAGGAGGGGTGTGAAGTAAAGAATGGTTTGATAATTTAATAGTATGTCTCCTTTTCCACCCATCCTAAAGAGAGAGAAGAAAAAAGAAGAGGCAAAAAGAGAAAAGTATTTCAGCTGAAGAAGTGGACATTTTCACAAAAGGAAACCATTTGTGTGTAACCATGGACGTGTGTGTGTGTGTGTGTGTGTGTGTGTGTGTGTGTGTGTGTGTGTGTGTGTGTGTGTGTGTGTGTGTGTGTGTGTGTACCTCCGGGGTTCCGGCGTAGGAGGAGTTTTCGGATCTCATCATAAACAAAGATGAGGAAACTGTATGGGAACGCACAGAACCACCAGCTTGGCCTGAGAGAGTGAGAGAGAGAGAGAGAGAGATAGATAGAGAGAAAGTGAAAGAAAGAAAGAAACAAGATGATTGAGATAATTATGTCATCCGTAGGATTTAATGGTTTCCTTGATAGTATAGTACCATCACTTGTAATACAGCCCTCCAACCAGCAGAGGTAGATGTTTCTGTGTATATGAATGTTGGGGGGGAAAAAATGGCCGCTATACATCCTTTAGAGGTCACATTGTGTGTGTGTGTGAGTCTGTGTGTGTTTTACTCACTTGAGGGGGTACATCCTTAGTGCCACGTCCATGCCAGGGGTATAAGACAAGAAGGCAGCCAGGGCTGTCTCCTCAAACAGGCCAAATATCAGGATCTTATTCCTGAGGAAACACAACGATAACGAGACATAAAGAGATGGACAGAGAGAAAGAGAGAGATAAAGGGAGAGAGATAAAGGCACAGCAAGAAAAAGAGGGATAATCGAGGAAGAGAGAAAGAAGAGAGGGATATGAGAGGGAGACAAAGAGAAAGACAGATAATAGCCAGATAGAGAGAGAGTGAGCGAGATAAGCAATAATGCGGGTTGCCAGGTTCGTACTTCATGCCCTGCTGGAACACGGAGTTCCTCCTTGTCTTGCAGATGATGACATCCGCCCACTGCACCACCACGATGCTGACGAAGAAGGCTGTGTGACAGGTGAACTCCACGATCTTCCTCTGCTCATAGGTCTGTCAGGAGGACGGGAGAGAGGGATGGTTAGGGGGGAGAGAGGGAGGCAGATTCACAAGAAGAGATCGATCTCTAACTCTCCAGAGATAGAGATGGCGGGACAGAGAGAGCGAGAGCGAGAGAGCGAGAGAGAGAGAGAGAGAGAGAGAGAGAGAGAGAGAGAGAGAGAGAGAGAGAGAGAGAGATGAGAGAGCGAGGAAGCCTACCCATTGCTGTCCGTAGCTGTCCTCCAGGTCATTGTTGGAGCGGTCATCCCAGTTGAGCCTGATGCCCACCAATATAGAGGGCAGGAAGCCATTCTCAGCCAGGATCACAAAGTATGAAAAGAAGCCTCCCAGTGCCTGAATCATACCTGGGGGAGGGGTGGAAGGGAGTAGTAACATCTAGAGCTGTTCTTGTTTCTATGGTGGTGCTTCTAGGATCTCTAGGTCAGAGGTCAACAGACAATTCTCCATTTACTATATAACAAGTCAATTGAGTTTTTTCACAATAAAAGCTCCCACGTAACTTTGTCTCTACCCAATGTGTGTGTATGTGTGTGTGTGTGTGTGCGCGACGTACCGATCTGTCCGTAGGCGATGCTGATGAGCCTCTCGTTCACCAGCTTGTCCCTGGCAGGGTTCCTGGGCTGACGCTTCATGATGTCACTCTCTGCTGCCTCGTACGCCAGGGAGATGGCCGGCACCTGGGGGACACACCAGGACATGAGGATATGAGAGTGGGTGTGCGTTTGTGTGTTTGTTTCTGTGTGTGTGTCTGTGTGTGTGTGTGTGTGTGTGTGTGTGCACTCGTCTCACCATGTCGGTTCCCAGGTCGATGCAGAGGATGGTGATGGTGCCCAGGGGCAGGGGGATGTTGACCAGGATGAAGAAGAGGAAGGGGGTGATCTCCGGGATGTTGCTGGTCAGGGTGTAGGCGATGGACTTCTTGAGGTTGTCAAAGATCAGACGTCCTGAGGAAAAATCCAATAGCAGCCTTGAACCGGAAACGCCTAGTTCTCCTCTTTTCACCTCTTAAGTTCTTCCACCTCCTGCCCACCCCCTCCCTCCTTCCCTTCATTTCTCCTTCTCTCTTACCCTCCTCTACTCCAGTCACAATGGAGGCAAAGTTGTCATCCAGCAGGATCATGTCAGCTGCCTGCTTGGACACGTCTGAGCCGGATATCCCCATGGCAACGCCAATGTCGGCCTTCTTTAAGGCGGGAGAATCGTTCACGCCGTCCCCTGTCACGGCTACGATGGCACCCTGAGGAGGGAGGAGGGACCGAGGGAGGGGAGGGGGAAAGTTAAGGTCAAAAACGTGCTTCCTTATTTGCTTGTCAATAAGAAGCAGCCCTTTGCGATGGGTTTCGCTATGTGTCTGTGTCTGTGTGTGTGTGTGTCACCTGTCTCTGACAGCCCTCTACGATGATGAGTTTCTGCTGGGGGGAGGTCCTGGCGAACACGATCTCAGTGTGGTTCCTCAGAATGTCGTCCATCTGGTCCTGGCTCAGGTCCTTCAGGTCTGTACCGTGGATCACACACGCCTTGGCATCCCTGGAACACACACACACAGGACAATGTTAGACGGGGTAAGTGAGCGCTTAATATTTCGAGCCAAATCATCATCATCATAATTTTTTGTCATCATCTTCCTAGTCATCCACTTTATCATCATGGTGGTGGTCATCTTGGTAACTGACCTGGGGTTGACCTGGCTGACGGGGATGTTGAGGCGGGCAGCGATGTCCTCCACTGTCTCGTTGCCCTCGGAGGATGATGCCCACACCCTTGGCGATGGCCTTGGCTGTGATTGGGTTATCCCCGGTAACCATGATGACCTGGACAATGAACACAGCATTTGAATTCACTTAATACCATTTGAAAATAAGTGCCTTACATTGAGTATGTATTGGAGCTGGTCTTTTACCTGGGTTGCACTGGCTAAGCCAACTGAAGCGCACCCAACACCTACATCCAATCACCCTCCCAGTGCCAACTTTACACGCTGGTTATTTGCACTAAGGCTGATATGGCCCATGGCCCCAGTGACGGCTGCTGGTACCTTGATGCCAGCGGAGCGGCATTTGCCCACGGCGTCGGGCACGGCAGCACGAGGCGGGTCAATCATGGACATGAGGCCCACGAAGCACAGGTTGTCCGTCTGGAAGTTGACGTCGTCGCAGTCGAAGGCAAAGCCCTTGGGGAACTGTTCCTCTGGCATGAGCAGGTGGCAGAATCCTGGAGGGAGGGGGAGAGGGAGGAGTTGTGAGTCACGAGTCGTGACAAAAGAAACAGCGATGCCGCCCTCTCTCTCTCCATCTTTCCACCCATCCATCCCCCCCCCATCCCTCCCGTCCCTTACCCAGCACTCGCTCTCCCAGTCCCCCCAGCTCCATGTAGGCGTTCTGGAAGGCCTCCTTCAGCTCCTCGTCCATGGGCTGCTCCTTGCCCTGGATCATGATGGTGGAGCAGCGGTCCAGGATCCTCTCCGGGGCGCCCTTCATCACCAGCAGGTAGCGGTTGTCGTTCTCGTCCTCCGTCTCGTGCACAGACAGCTGTGGGGGGGAGGGGATGGGGGGGGGGGGCAGGCGTGTCATTGTCTGTGTGTGTGTGTGTTAAACGTACTTACGGTGTGTGGTGCGTGCGGACATTTGATGTGTGCGTGTCGTGCACACTGACCTGGTACTTGTTGGTGGAGTTGAAGGGGATCTCGGCCACCTTCTTGTTCTTCTCCCTCATGGCCTTCACGGAGCCGCAGGACAGCTCGATGCACTTGAGCAGGGCCGACTCGGAGGCGTCGCCCGCCACGTCCCGCTTGAGGATGGGCAGCTGGTCCTGAGCGGCCTTGAACACGGCGCGGTTGCACAGGGACGCCACGCGCGCCAGCGACACCCACGTCACGGAGCTCTTGTCGAAGGAGGCCCCTGGAGAGAGAGAGAGAGAGAGAGAGAGAGAGAGAGAGAGAGAGAGAGAGAGAGAGAGAGAGAGAGAGAGAGAGAGAGAGGGAGAGGGAGAAGGAGAGAGGGTAAGTTGGGAAGTCGGGGCAGAAAAGCGACCGTGACAGGATGTGTTCTGGTGCCGACCTGACTGGTCCTCGGTGGTGTCGGCCTCGTGGATCCTGGTTGTCGAACCACATGTGGGCCACGGTCATCCTGTTCTGGGTCAGGGTGCCCGTCTTGTCGGAGCAGATGGTGGAGGTGGAGCCCAGCGTCTCCACCGCTTCCAGGTTCTTCACCAGGCAGTTCTTACGAGCCATGCGCTTGGCGGTCAGGGTCAGACACACCTGGGGGAGGGGAGGGGGTATGGGGGAGATGATTCATTTCAAGCTAGCACATTGCAATCAATAATGTGTGCACAAATCCAGGTAGTACAGGCTATAAACCCCAGCACCCTCCGACTAATAGACGTATTTCATCTATCATTCAACGTATCATAAGCTCTAGAATAAACCTGGAACCCGGTAGCCTGGAGTTGTGCACACCTTCATCACCAAACAAACACACCCACCTCCTACTACTCAATACAGCAAAATGCACTATGAACCGGTATTACTGTAAGAGTGAGTTGTCACAGCCCAGATGCAGAGAGAGAGAGAGAGAGAGAGAGAGAGAGAGAGAGAGAGAGAGGGAGACAGAGAGAGAGAGAGAGAGAGAGAGAGAGAGAGAGAGAGAGAGAGGGAGACAGAGAGAGAGAGAGAGAGAGAGAGAGAGAGAGAGAGAGAGAGAGAGCAAGATAAAGACAGAAAGAATAAGACAGAGAGAAAAAAGAGAGAGAGAAATCATGAGACAGAGAGAGGAGGACAGAAAGAAGCAGAAGGAAAGTGTGAAGCATTTGAAGCCCAGCCACAGTGTACATCATGCTCCACCATGGCAGGAACCATGAGCCAAGCAAGACAGAGAGGCAGAGCCTAGCATACTATAGGTTAGCTAGCAGTTGTCATGGGAGACAACTGACCAATGGTATCACTGAATGACCCAGGCGAGTAGAAAGCCTGGAAAAAAAGAGGACACAGAAAGGAAAGAAGAGGAGAGATATAGGTACACACAAACAGGCTATCGTAGGTGAGAAAGATGGAGGGAGGGAAAGGAGAAGGAGGGAAGGAGACACAGTACAACACCATCACTAGACACAATACAGAACGATACCATGAGATAATACATCGACATACACCAACACAAGGACTTGCACAAACAGGGTGCATAAAAACAGAGTCACGGAGACACAAAGTCACACAAACACACATAGGCAATGATACACACTAACACAATGGTACAGCACTAACACTAACACGACAAGATACAGAGGTGAATAGAGATACAGATAAGGTTAGTAGGAAAAACACCCACGCAGACATCCATTGACCACACAGATCGTTCCCTGGCTACATCGCCCGCTCTCTCTCTATCCCTCATACACTCACACAGATGCACGCTCAGTCGCACACACACGCACCAACACACTACAGACGCACACAAAACAAACCCCATCCCCATCATTGAAGTCCCAGTCACCCCTCACCTCTATACACCTCCTCCTCACGCACACACCCCATGTGCACACATTCACGCCCACCCCATGTGCACACACACACACGCGCCGAAACTCACAGTGACGGTAGCCAGCAGCCCCTCGGGCACATTGGCCACGATGATGCCGATGAGGAAGATGACGGCCTCCAGCCAGGAGTATCCGAGGACGATGGACAGGACGAAGAACGACAAGCCCAGGAACACGGCCACGCCCGTGATCAGGTGGATGAAGTGCTCGATCTCCTTGGCGATGGGCGTCTTGCCCGACTCCAGGCCGGAGGTCAGGGTGGCGATGCGGCCCATGACGGTGCGATCGCCGGTGCACACCACGATGCCACGCGCCGTGCCTGGGATGGAGGGAGAGAGGGAGGGAGGGAGAGGAGGCAGATAGAGACAGTATGCTCAGTATACTAGAGACAGCAGACTCCTCTCCTCTGTTTAACCACAACATCATTTCCCTTCTGAACTCAGCCCCGGCGGGGTAGATAGTAGTCGTGGTGTGTGGTCTTTGATGATCATGGCGACCTTGACTAACGATGTCGATATTGTTTTGTTTGGGTTTATGATGACATTGTTAGCCGTATCGCTTCCACAACGCGTGCTTTGACATCTCTCTGCTGCCTTACTGCAGTGGGTGGACGCAGTTCACGTATCTGGCCACAAGAGGGTGACATGCACCACTCTGAGGGACAGAGAGAAGACTGGGGGTCAGGCGAGGGGTTGGAGGCTCGGAGTGTCCGTGGGATGCTGATGAACTATGGGCAGAGACGAGGACTAGACTATTGTTGACCAGAGGCTAATATACACTGACTAATAAAGTGGTCCGGAGGAGAGAGAGAGAAAAACAGAGAGAGAGAGAGATAATGAGACAGAGGGGAAAAACAAGAACAGAAGCGGGAGATCTATGTATCTATGTAGTGGGTTTAAGTGCTTTCATAATGGCAAGTGATTTGTTGCCATGGAAGCACTTTCAATATGTTAGGGGAGCATAAAGACAAAGTAAGAGAGGGAGAGGGAGAGAGAGAGAGAGAGAGAGAGAGAGAGAGAGAGAGAGAGAGAGAGAGAGAGAGAGAAAGAGAGAGAGAGAGAGAGAGAGAGAGAGAGAAGAGAGAGAGAGGGAGAGAGAGAGAGAGAGAGAGAGGGGGGGGGGGGGGAGAGAGAGAGAGAGAGAGAGGATGAGAGTGAACAAAAACAAGTGCACAGACCGCAGAGAGGAAGGAAAGAAAACCCTTGTGACGTTGGAAAGCCATTAGATAATGGAAAAAAGAGAACAGGATGACGTTTCCAAGGCAGCCCCACCTTCAACACAGTTGGTGGAGAAGAAAGCGATGTTGCGGGTCTCCAGGGGGTTGTCATGGGTACAGTCAGGTGACCGGGTCTGGGGCTCTGATTCACCAGTCAGAGAGGAGTTGTCCACCTGAGGAGAAGGGTAACCCTCATGAGAAGAAAAACAATCCAGTATGTGTGAATGTGTGTGTGTCTGGTCCTGGACTCCTAATCTTGGGCGTGCGTGCATGTGTGGGTGTGAACATGTAGTATGTGTGCATACCTTGCAGCCGTGGGAGGAGGTGATCCTGAGGTCAGCAGGGATCCGGTCTCCGCCCTTCACCTCCACCAGGTCTCCAGCCACCACCTCCTCAGCGTTGATCTGCATCTTCTCCCCCTCGCGGATCACCAGGGCTTGCTGTGGGAAGACCGACATGGTCAACCAGGGAGCACTGATGACCAAACAGTCAACCACGGACCGCTCACGACCACACGGTCACTCATGTATACTCATGGACAACATGAGACGACCATGATTGACCAATTGTGTGTGTTTACCTGAGGCACCATATTCTTGAAGGACTCCATGATCTTGGAGCTCTTAGCTTCCTGGAAGTAGGAGAAGCAGCCGGTGATGATGACCACGGCGGACAGCACGATACCCAGGTACAACTGGAGAGAGAGCAAGAAATCGAGTGGGTAATGATTCATTTCCGTAGGATACTCTTCTCCATCACTCAACCTACACCCCCACTGCCAGGCTGTGTTGGCCCCTGCCCGTCACGCTCACATTGTCTCCTGCAGGCTCATCCTCCGTGGCGGCCTGGATGGCGTAGGCCAGGAAGCAGAGGATGGCACCGGTCCACAGCAGGATGGAGAACCCTCCGAAGAGCTGGCGGCAAAACTTGACCCACTCCGGGGTGGTGGGGGGCGGGGTCAGGGCGTTGGGCCCGTCGCGAGCCAGATACTCTGCAGCCTTAGCATTGGTCAAGCCCTGAGGGGGAGAAAGGGTGCGTTTGTTGGGGTGGTGGGGGTTGTGAGGAGGTTGTCTCTCAAGGTTTCTGCTCTCAGGGGTTCACAAGTGGCCAACAGGACTGCAGAAGAACCACTCACCTGGACGATGTCAGTTGCAAACTTCCTGCACACTTCCTCAACTGACATCTTGTGTTCCGTCTGAAAGAGAAAAATGAAAAGGTTGAAAACAGTACATCTATCTTACTTCATTTGTTTTGTGGAAAAACTACATTAAACTCTTTGATGTACCTGAGGGTGCTGCACTCATTGAACTGGCTGGACTAAATAAAGTGCACCCCTGGTATTTGATAGTATTTGCAAATAATACAGTACTTGAACCATGCCTGGGCCACTGTAAACATGATCAATAGTAAAGGCTGCTGTATCCAAGTTCCACAAACCTGGCCCTTTGCCCTCTAATCCCAACTGAAACCAGATTGGATTATTCTGTCAGGTCGTTACCCTAACCTCCGACTATTGTCTCAGTATCCAAACAACATGGTGCTCCTCCTCACAACAATAAGAAGGAGATTAAGTTGCAGCTCAATGCAAGAGATCTCTAGGAAAAGAGTGCACCAAAAGCCTCTCCTCTGACCTAAATCAATTATGGGCCGTAATACAATATGTATGTCCCCAATATTACATAACTCAGCAGCCTTTTATTGTTTGTCCCAAACAACGTTCAGTCTATATTCAACTGCTCCAATGTACACTCTCTACACATTTGGAAGTGAGGTCCCAGGATGTGGGAAGTGAGATAACAGGAAGTAGGAAGTGATGTGGATGCGGTACATACCAAGGGGACTTCCTTCTTCAGGTCATCCATATCCTTGGCTGCCTTCTTCTTGGGGGACTCCTTTTCATCCTTATCCTGCGTGGTCGCCACGCGGTAGCTGTCCGACCGTCCATACTGCAACACACACAGGAAGTTGTTAGCACTGGTGCTTGATGGGGTGTAGCTTTGCACAGATTTGGCTTTTCTTTTCATTAAATGCATGGCAGGAAAGGCCACGATGAGTCAGCAGCCATTTTGTTAAGCAATGATTTCAGGAGAACTAGTTAATTATGGAAGCAACTTTATGTTGTCAGAAAGGCTGATTGCAAATGGATCAAAACTGACCATCAAATTCTTTTGAACTATCCTGCATTAGAAAAATACAAGTCACCACACAAAAAGCTTACAGTGTCACTTGCCATAAAAGCTTGCAGTTTTCCTCAGGACAGAAACATACTGTACATTAGCTACAGTAATGTAAAATGAGCAAATGAAGTTCCTTTTGATGTAAATGTTCACTATCATGCCCTTTCAAAAGAATAGAATGTGCCTACTATTTCTCTGGTGTATTTTCATTTCTTTACATTAGTTTTATAAAAGGAATCATTGTTTGATATAGCAGTGCTAGTAGAACATCTCTTCTGCTGTACAGTGTGTTCACAGAGCATGGGAGAAAAGAAAGATCCCACTTCATTGCTCCTTTGATTTCATATCAATCTCATTTTTATAAAATCTTACATTCTCCCTCTCCCTCTCCCTCTCCTCTCCCTCTCCCTCTCCTCTCCCTCTCCCTCTCTCTCTCTCTCTTTCTCTCTTCTCTCTCTCTCTCTCTCTCTCTCTCTCTATGTCTCTCGTGAACTATACAGACCTTGTTATGAAACGAGACCTTTGTAGTAGCAGAGACAGTATGTCTCACATTGACTTCTGTATTAAAAGAACCCCTGTGGGCCCAAACCCCAGACAGAGAGGCTCCTGGTCCACACATACCAGCACCATGGCGCCTTCAGACAACAAGGCTGTATAACATAATATATGCATGTGTGCATGTAATACATGCACACATACAGATGGCTTATATACAGTATTATTTATACTGGTTGCAGCAAGAATGTTTAGTTTTAGAGCTTTTGAGACAGGGTTAGGGTTAAATCTCAACACCGGTTCATATTACAGACTGCCAACTAAACTATGTCGTCTGATGCTAAATGTGATGTGTAGCCTGGGATATCCTTTGCCCTACATATGAGTCTGTGGAGAGGCCTCATCTTTCTAGGGAGCCCCCTTCTGTTTCCCAGCATGCACCACAACCAACCAGGAAGATCCCCCCCAGGGCCTACACATATAAGAACCAAAATGTCAGCTTCCGAGCCCCCAGTTTCCTAGCCCCCTTGCTGGCGCCCTCAGGGAGGAGGAAACTGTGGGGACCTCATGGTTCTTAGACTGTCAGACAGCATATGGGTCGGAGGAATTGGTAAACAGGATGTCGCTTGGCAGAATGGTTTCTGTGGTAGGAAGGGAATGTCACACACTATGAGAAAACGCTCTAGTTTCCTGGATGTTGAGGATATACCGATGCTGATGTTACAGCATGTCAATATAACGCTAGAATCCAGTGAGTGTGTTTATGTGTGTGTGCCATCTGTTGTGGGGTGCCCTGGGCAGGGCAGAGGGCAAGCCCTGAACAGAGGAAGGGATAACCAGTGTTTACTACTATGTGGGATCAACCCAATGAACAACACTAATCCCTCTCTTCTGCCTTCCTTTTCTCTCTCGTCGTCTCTGGTCTCCCCAGCCCCCCCCCCCCCCCCCCCGCCCCCACCCTCCTGTCTCTGGTCTCCCCGCCCCCCCCCCCGCCCCCACCCTCCTGTCTCTTTCTGTTATTAATCCTCGATCTCGTCTCCCCTTTCTCATCCCACTCTCCTAATCTCTCACTCTTTCTCATACATATCCTGCATCCATAATCCTGGTACTCCTCTCTCTCTCCTTCACTTCCATATGAAATCGCAGGACTGCAAACGGAGGGATGACTCAAGCACTCTTGAACATGTCAATCATCTTGATGTACAACACAACACACCGCAAATTAGGATTCACATGTTATATATTCGCCAACTTAGTTGCCTACTCATGAAATCAAAACATGAATTCAGTTATTCATGCAATCATTCATGCAATCAATAATGTATCCATCTGTTCAGTGGATTATTGTGTGCCTCAAACGCACACACACACACATACACACAGACCACCTTAGGACTTCAAAGATGGTTCCAGATGTTCAGTCCACCAGTGGGCATAGCCAGCAACAGGACAGACCACAGATGTCATTGATTCAAACATGGTTAAAGACCATGTCCATAGTGTTTTTGTTCTGCTATGCCCTGGATCTGTGCTAGGATCCTAATCCCCCCCCCCACACACACACACACACACACACGTCCATAGTAATAGAATTTCAACTGGCTTCATAGGATATTCAGCTCACATGGATGTCACAGACGATAACGGTCCCATGGTTCTTACCACACTCTGTGACTCTGTGTCACCATACACACACACAAGCACACTAAGTTCAGCTGATCGACCTAGAAAACAGTGACGCACGCTGGCCAGGCCCACCACTCCACTCTCCATCTCCATCCCTCCCCCACATCCTCCACTCCTCCACCTATTCCCCCATCCCTCCCCCCTTTGTTTACACCCCCTCCCACCCTCAAGCCTATCTGTTTCTTATTCACTTCTCTCATCTGTTCATCCATGGTATCCTAACATCAGTCATATCAGTGTGATGCTTGAGTGTGGGTGGTCTGGACTGATAGACTTTGAATGCTGTAAACCCTGAACCATTAGAATGATTGCATGTATAGAATGAGCAATCCACATATTTTATCCTGAACCCTCGATGGGTGAATTGTATTCTGTCTTCATTTGAACAGAAACAAAAGTAAAAATGGTATTTCCTTCCTTTTCCATAACATGATACAGAATATATATCTTTCACACTACGAAGCCCTGTGCTATTTTTTTATTCAGTTGAATTTCCGTTGGTTAAAGGATCTCTGACCACAGCCCTATGAAACTTCACACTTGATTGGCCTGGTACCCCTTAGAGGAAATGATGTCATAGAATACTTAGCAGGAAATTAACTGTGTCTGTGCCTGAACACTACTGGAGCATATTATATGACCCTCATTACTGAGGTTAGAGCCTGAATATGGATCAAACACACATTTACGCGCACACACAGGAACATGTATCGTGCACACTAACACACAATGAGACAGCACATGCACACTGTAGTATATAGGTCGCACATACAGTAATATAGGTTGTGCACAAACACACACTGAACCATTGCACACACACAATCTGTAGTATAGATGTCTCACACACACGCACTAGTATGGATCTCACACACACAGCCTCATGGAAACTAGACAGTGGCTACGCAGGCAGTCCTATCGACGTGGATGACTTATCGACAGGAGCTAATTACGCAACTGCTCCATCGCCAAGGTTGACTCACTCATGGAGCTACCCAATCACAATCCTCACCTTCACAGCACCAGCCAATGACCAGCTCCTAAACATGATCTGCACACCTTTAGGACATTTGGGTCTTTAACACTCTCTTTTGAACATTTTCTAACAGCCCTCATTTTGTGATATTCTTCCTCTGAGTGAACTGTGATTGGTAGGTTCTCCTTCTACACCAAGGGCATTATCCACAGAGGAAACAGGAAATGCCTTCATATAACCATTGCTAGTTTCTCTCTCTATGTCCCTCCTTCACTGTCAGTCTTCCACCCCAGCCATCACCCCTATCATGGCACCTGCGAGTCCTTTCCATCCTTCAGCCTCTCATCCTTCTCAAGGTGACTCCCCATAGAGACCTCCTCCACAGGCTTCCCCCCACCCACTGTCTATCCATACTTCTCTCCCTTCCTTCCTCCATTTTTCCTTCATTCTCTCACTCTACTCTGTGTGTATCACCTTGTCTGCACTGTGAGGTGTAGTCAATGTCCCACCGACCGGCTGACCTTCGATTCATTTTAGCTGCTGCCATGAACTGGTTCCTCCCAGGTCAGACTTTACTATTGATTGACATTGAGGTTCGTTTGGCCTTAATGTCTTGCCATCTAACCACCCCCGCTCCCTCCTTTCCGCCCCTCAAATGTCAACGAATCACAGCCTGAATACGGGAGTTTCCACTCGCGCTGGACAGTGAGTGCTTTGACACAGTAGGCTCTGTGGAACCTTGGGCAAGTTCCCTCCGGCGGTCCGAATAACGGACATCCTTTCGAGTACTCCTCTAATTCTGATCGCGTGAGATCAACTGTCGACCCAGATGAGGTCAGTGTAGACAAGGGCCGCGGTTCATCGGCACTCTCTACTATTACATCAGCGGCTCGACGAAGGGTTAGCGATTGGAAATGTTTTGTCCTTTTGTGACTAGTAGAAATCGACCGTTTTGGCAGAATCTAATCAAACTATAGTGAAAACCAACAGTAGTTTTGATTTTTTTTTAATTCAATTCAGTTTTGCACGGTAAATTATGACAACCTTTCAGACCGACAAGGAGCTGGGCAACCATTTTGACGCAGTTGTCTGTTCAGATTGGTACCTAAACTCAGTCTCCCCTCATCCCTCACACACATCCGCATTAGCAAAGCCTAACAAAGTGATGAAAGGGATGACTTTACAAAATGAGAAAAACAACTGGTTGACTGATAGATTCCATTATCCTACACTGATATTTAATTCCCCACCCCACCCTTCTGGGTTTGTCCCCGTCGCATCCTCATCAACTCAAAAGACCAACACGAATATTATAGCCTACTTCCTAATGAACCGGGTAAAAATCTGAAACAATAGTCTGTCTCATCCAGACCAGTATGCCAATTATAATTGAGACTATTAAACAGAAGCTGATATATGCTGATTGAGAGGAAAGAGACGGCTGTCGGCACTCCTCCAATTCGTTGTTATCCCGAGCATTTAGAAGCTTAAATATCAATAAATATCCATGCCTTATTTCGTTATTGTCTTCATGTCATTTGCATTTGGATATGCTTATCAGATGGTGATTGGAGAGTATAGCAGTGCAGTGGATTTGGGTGGGAAACCGCTTGATCTCCGTTTGGCATGAGGAGCCGATTGTGCGCCTTTGCCGTTTCACCAGCACATAGCCTAATCGTCACAACAGGATAGCCCTCGGTGCAACTGTTTGTCGGTATTAATTTCTGTTTGGGAAGGGGAATGACATGCCAGATTCTCCTCTCCCGGTAACTGCATTATGCGCACCGGCTGGAGGGGAGTGTGGATGAGGAGAATCAGTTGACAAACACATTTGGAAAACGCAGTATAATCATAGATTCTACAATGTTCTCTTACACACATGTATTCAAATAATGACAAGTGGACAAACAGACAAGGGGGCAATTCACTTGCAGTGTATCAAAAGCAGAGATAGAAGGCATGCATGCCACTTCAATTTGCTATAGCTTAACGAGCCATGGAAGTAAAGTGGTCAATGTAATTTTGTCAAGGTATTTCCTCCATAAATGTTAACCCTTTACGCTACAAAAATATATATTGCCTATTCAACTAGGCTGTTGAATTTAGTATCTTAGCCCATGTTACCGCCCAAGGTTAACGTTTAAATTAGGGAAATGGCTCTTACCCCCATTTTGGCGCAGTCAGTCCGGTCTCTGCAGATGTAACGGTTTCAAGTCTGATTCAACCAGAATAGCTGGTTTTGAGGATGGAAAATGTGAGAATTTTCGTTCCTCGTCTAGTCAGAAGATCCGTGTTTCTCTATCCGCAGTAAATGTCTATTGTTCTCAATTAAGGCTATAGCCTATAAAATAACTAGTCAATTAACGAATTAGGCAATCAAAAATCATTTATAAGAGGAACGGACAGAGGGGTACTTGAAAAGGAAACGTTTCATTGAGCAGCTCTGCAAAGCTGCATTCGCTTAACTAATATGAGAGGGGCCGTTTTTGTGTAAGATGAAAAAATGACAAGCAGCCTAGCTATACCTAATGTGGGCGTCCCGAGCGTTGCTCTGTGGCGCAAATGATGCCGGCGAAACGGAGAGCCGAACCGCTCAGTGATTTGGTCTCCTTCCGCCACTATGCCAGCTGCCGCGCCACTGCCTTTCTCAACTTCGCACTACTCCGCAAGTGAAAAAAGCGCCGGTGAGTAAGGGTGCTGCACCGTCTGTCCAGTCGCAAAACATATAATTATCAGTTGGGACTATTTAACGAGCCCAGCCTTGGTCCACTCCGTGCTAAAAAATAAGTCTCTCTGGACACAAATATTATTGATCTCTCGTTTAATTATGTTACAGAGGGCTGAAATTCAGCCAGACTCTGTAGCACATGCACTGACATGGAATGTCCCATCATTCTCCACTAATTAGAAGTACGCCTGTGGATGCTTATTTCACAGCAATTCCCTCTCACAGGACAATGTCCACAAAACATCATGACTAATTGACTGTTGGTTTAATCTCCTTCAGCAGACAGGCATGTGTTGTCATGCGAGAGTTCCCCAAAAAAAGAAGGCTCTAGTATGTGACCGTCCTAATTCAGTTATCATCCAGAAGGTTCTGAAGCCAGGCCGCAGCTCTGCAGATTTATTTCTGTATCAGACACCTGCCAGGAAGCTTACCTTATCACCAGTTGTGTTTACAGAACCTTTACTCTGGGATGACCAGCTAATGTGTCCCTGGAAAGAACAACAGAGGTGTTTATGGGTACTCATGGGTTGTGTATGTGTGTGTGTGTGTGTGTGTGTGTGTGTGTGTGTGTGTGTGTGTGTGTGCTATTCTCCCTCTGACTTTAGGCATGTGCTTGCTGCATATGTGTTCATCCATAATTTTTTTATCCTTGTTCCACTACGGCCTGGTCATCTCTGTAAATTGGGTTATATATAAACTATATAAATACCCTGAAGGGGTCAGATGGCTGAGCGGTTAGGGAATCGGCACTTCACCCTACTTTCCTCGGGGGAATGTCCCTGTACTTACTGGAAGTCGCTCTGGATGAGAGCGTCTGCTAAATGACTAAATGTAAATAGTTTCTTTCAATGTCTAGCAGCAGAGAGAAGGATTTCCTCTCTAAACTCTGACAGAGACGACTGTCCTGTCCATTAGACTTTTAACCAGTGAAGGAGAGATAAAAGGAGGAGTGAAAAGAACATTTGATGGAGAAAACAACAACAGACAAACCTGGTCACCATGGCAACGGCAGTCAGGTAACCTTGCCTTCTAATCGTCCTGCTGACGGACAGGAACAAAGACAATTTAAGAAAAAGGGATGGAAGGATGAGATCGAAAGAGAAGAAGAGGACTGGAGACAGAGAGGGAGTATAGAAGGAGAGGTGTGTGTGAGAGAGACAAAGAAGATTGAGACCTAAAGATAAAGGATGACAGAGAGATGAAGACGTGTCATGATCTCTCCTGTCCTCCTCCATTATGTTAGCTGGTCATTTTGTGCCTGGCCCAAAACAGTGAAATCTGTGTTTTTGTGATAAGTTAACTAGTGTGGTACTTCATGTAGGTCAAACATCAGACAGACTACCTAATCTACAGCCCTGTCTAGTAAACCTCCAGAATCTGGGTGTGTCCCTCCTGCAGTGTCCAGAGTGTGTGTGTCTGGAGTGTGTGCCATTCATGTAAACACACTAGTGTTTAATGTATGTGACAGCAAGGACTGGTCGGCTTTAGGGCTTAATCCTATAGCGCCCTGTAATCTGGGTTTGCTGGCTCGTCTGACCTAATCTGAGATTGTCACACCAGGGGAGGGCTCTGGGGAGGGAGAGAGTTGGAAAGATGGTCTGGGCTAGGTTAAAGGATGGATAATGGGACAAAAGGGGAAGAGAGAAGGGTTGGAAGAGGCCAGGAAAGACTACTTCATGTTTTGAAGTAACATGAAGCTCTCCCCAAGGGAGGGAGGGAGGGAGGGAGGGAGGGAGGGAGGGAGGGAGGGAGGGAGGGAGGGAGGGGAGGGAGGGAGGGAGGGAGGGAGGGAGGGAGGGAGGGAGGGAGAAGTGAGTGAAGGGAATGGAGCGTGAAGGCAGAGGGAACATTAAGAATGACTCAGAGAAAGCGGGAGAGAGAAAATTGTAAAAATGAAAAGAGGCACCGGAGAGGAGGAAGGAAGCGACAGGGAGGAAGGGGGGAGGGTGAGAACTACGACAGAAGGTGACAGAAGAGTCAGGGAGGAGGGAGAAAAGAGACACGGTGAAGAGATGAGACCAGAGTAAATGCCTTTTTGGGCCTGCAGATTTGTCAGTCAATGGTTTGCGTGTGTCATTGGGCGGGGGGGGTCTGTGTGCATGCCTGTGTGGGTGGGTTAGTGTGCTTGTGTGTGTGTGTGTGTGTGAGTGTGTGTGCAGATGCGAGCCATTTGTTAAGTAAATACCTGTGATGAATCTGGGAGAGGCCATGCGTGCTCTGATTATCGTTATCACTGCACCACAGAGCACAGACATATCCTCTAGGGACACACTCACACACACACACAAACTCACACACCACCACACACTTGCACACAAACGCATGCATACACTTTCTTAGGGGCAAACACATCCTGACTCACACACTAAAATCACCCATTCACAAAAAAGGAATACACATACCACGTTGGTAGAGAGACAGACACACGCACATGGTAACACCAACCTCTTCTCAGTGTTTCTTTGTAACATCACAACCCATCCAATTGTCACAGCAGGTATGTCTACCGACACACACAGGTGAACACAGAGCCCAATGTTAGCACACAAACCTAAAACATACCAAACTTGAGAATATAAAATCAGATGTGTGTATGGACTACCAAGGTTCTCTTCCTCTCTTCCTCTCTTCCTCTCTTCCTCTCTTGCTTCCTTCCTCCTCTCTCTCTTCCTTCCTCTCTCTCTCTCTCTCTCTCTCTCTCTCTCTCTCTCTCTCTCTCTCTCTCTCTCTCCCCATCTGCACCACATGGACACCCAAATGCACCACACACAAACACAGACCCTGTGCTGTTGCATAAGCTCCTTGTGTTGGTGCGAATGAGGGGGCCCGTATGTTTCTCTCCAAAGTGAAGAGGCGGATGAGAGTGAGAAAATCACCCGTGTGGGGGGGGGGGGGGGGGATGAGGGACTGAGAAAGAGGAGAGTGGAGAGAGGAAGGAGATATTCACTCTAGAGAGAGAGAGAGCCACTACATGCCCTCATTAGACCACAGCATCACCACCCTCACTGATCATCACGGCAAGATTATCAAGGCATTACTGTTCCTGGACGAGCTACGGTACACCAAGCTGTGGGTTGCGTCCCACCCATTTGTTGTATTGCTTTGCATGGCGTTACGTCGCGTGCCGTTTCATATGATTGACGTAACTGAATTTATAGCTAAACCATATCTACCATGGCTTCCCGTGATCCTGATCTCACTTCTAGAATCCTCAGTATTTCTTTTATAGCTACTACCAACACAATCTCTCTCTCTCCGTCTTCCTATCTTTCGTTCTCTTTCTCTCTCTTTCCAGTCTTGTCTGCTTTCATCTGCCTCCCAGCTGTTTTCTCTCTCCCAGTCCACTCCCCTTCTCCAAACCCTTCCCTTCATCCATCCATCCATCTCTCTTATCCTTTCGCTGTCACCTCAGTACATGGAAGTATTTTAGCAAAAGCACAAAATCTATGTTGGGAGTGTTTGTGTCTGTGTGTGTGTGGTAGACTCTTTGGAGGTCAATCAATCAATAGAGGAGTCGTCCCTCTGGGCCAATGGGAACATCCCATACTGATTGAATGGCCAGACCTTCACTGGCTATATGTGTGTACTATCTCTCTCTCTCTCTTTCGCTCTCTCTCTCTCTCTCTCTCTCTCTGATGGAGCGAAGGAAACCCTTTTTGGAAGTGCTCCTTCAGTAAATAATTCACAAAGACGTTTCTGTGTGTTTTTGAGTATGTGTGTGTGTGTGTGTGTGAGAGAGAGAGAGAGAGAGAGAGAGAGAGAGAGAGAGAGAGAGAGAGAGAGAGAGAGAGAGAGAGAGAGAGAGGGAGAGAGGGAGTATCTCCCTGACCCTGAGGCTGACCATGGTCTGATCTCATCCTGTCTTAACTTGTTAAATCCCAAAACATTTTCCAAGGATACAAGTTACAGGCACATCTTTGATATGATGTTTAACTCCCCCCACCTCCACCCCCCAAGACAGAGTCCTCTTCTCCACTCAGAACAACCCCAAGGACTCCAGCTATCTCTTCAGTAGCAGAAACCCAAACAGAACGATAGAACAACTCAGTCAACCCGATTGCAGGGTGGCCAGGGATCATGAGAGGATCTGGAAGGAGGGCAACTTCAAATCAAAGCCTTGCTGCTGCCTAAAACCTTTGCACAGTACCATAGGTGGTCAACTCTTCTGTACAGTATTGGTATAAGACCTTTGAAAAGGTAAATAAGGAAATCATTTATATTAACTATAAATATTTGAGAAGAATAGAATTGTTTTGTTTTTGTAATGATCATCAGAGAAACTACAGGCTGTGTGTGTGTGTTCGGTGCGTGTGTGTGTGTATGTGTGTGTATAGGTATATTAGTGTCCTGGTCAGACACACACAAGCATTCCACCATATTCACACTGCCTCCAAACAAATCACAACCTCTCATGTTCATCAGTGGAGATGGCAGCACTGAGATGAAAGCCTCAGATCCTCCATGAAAGCCCCCTGTTTGTGGCAGTGCTGCCTTGTGGAGCTTCAAGATGGCCGCTGTGGCTCTAAAACGAGTGTCGCTGTCTCTTTAAGGCTCAGGCTCAGCAGCCGACAGGAGCGAGGCAGGCAGGATGAGGCCGTCCTTGCCAACGACCTTGAGTGGAGTGGAGAAAGCAAAGAATGTGTGAGAATGAGAGAGAGAGAGAGAGAGAGAGAGAGAGAGAGAGAGAGAGGGGGCGGTGATGAATGGAGGGGTGAGATAGACGAGAGACGGAAAGATACGCGAAGGCACGTGGAGGAGGCCGAGCAGAGTGAGGAACACAGTGGTCTCTCCCTGCTTCTCTCACTCTCTAGTACGACACCCACCCCCCCCTCCCTCCTTCATCACGCCCCCCTCGCAACCCCTCCCCACCCCTGTCCTCCACTCATCTCTTTGACGGCCCAGGAAGCCTGATTTCCTCTATCATAATGTTGCATAATGCTTACTATGGGGGAAGAAGGGAGGAAGGAAGGAAGGGATGGAGGGAGGGATGGAGGGATGGAGGGCAGGGTGAAACAGCGGGGGGAGGAGAATGACTCACGACACGACTAACTTGTTTTCTTTCTTTGCATTTGTAGAAAGGGAAGGGACAGAATACTTTCCTTTTATACTCATGCAGTATTTAGTCAGGGAGCATGCGGTGTCTGACAGGGAAAGCAAACAGCACTTTGATTGGGCTCCAGCTCGGATGTATCTGATAACATATCCAGCACCTGCATCACAAGACTGTACTCTACACCTTACACAGAACAGTGATTATAGAGAGGGACAGAGGGAGAAAGAGAGGGAGTGACGGAGGGTAGGTGAAGATAGTAGTGGGATACAAAAAAAGGGGGAGGAAGTGATTGAGGGAGAGAGGGAGAGCATCCAGCCAGCAGACCAAGGACAAGGGCTGGCTTCTGATTGGCCTGTTTGGGGCGACGAGTTAAGAGATACCGGGATGTCGTGACGACCTTGCACAGAGAGAGAGGTGCCCTCCTATCTTTCAAGACTGAGCTCCAGTGAAGCAGGAGGCAGCTTGTCAGCCACATCCTCACGATAAAGTAGAACCCGTCTACGACTCCTGAGGGAAACCGACACGTATGCAGAAACATGGCCCAGTATGGCTGGGATGTCTGGGTCCACCTCTACATAGGGGATGTATCCGACTTGCTGTGAAGTGGAAGCCTTTCTGCACGGTCCAGGAATGCTACTGTGCACACAACAATAAAATGTGTCAGTGCTTTTATTTGGATGGTAAATCCGACTGGAATTCCCTGATTGTCACCAATAACCCTAACTCTAACCTGTCTGGTGCTGAGACACGTGTACCCTGCAGACATCCGTGCTAGCGTGCTTTCGAGGCAGATACAAATCAGTGGGTCAGGGAGCTGCATGACAGGATGTGTGATGGGAAAGCTGCTCGTCGTAGAGCTGGCGGATCTGCCTGCTATGTCGGCTTCTCGGGCATTTCACCGATTAAACGCACAGAGATTTCGATTGTGTGGATTGGGTTGGTGAACATGGATGTGTCACGTAGCGACAGAAGGTATGGTGTTTCCACTTCCCTAGCGTTTGGGTCATGCTTTGCCCTCTTTTCCCCACATCAAGCTTTGGTTGTTAAGAACATCTTCTGACGACTCCCTTTCTCCTTTCTTTCTCCTCACGCATCCTTCCTCCTTCGCCCACTCTCGCAAGTCTGTCCTCCTACGCACCCTTTACATCTATGAATGAAACTCCTAGAAAAAGTGAGTGAGAAACAGGAGGAAGAGAGAGAGAGAGAGAGAGAGAGAGAGAGAGAGAGAGAGAGAGAGAGAGAGAGAGAGAGAGAGAGATGGACAAGTTTAATTTTAGCACCGACACGTAATTCCCCCTCTTATGCCATGGTGTCTATAAATACACAGCTCTGTCACCCCCAAACCCACTCACACAGGGATGGAGATAGCGTGAAGGAGAGGAGGAGGGAGGGAAGACGGGATCGAGAGGAGAGGAGGAGGTAGGCATAGAGAGCAGAGGGGGAAGAGGGGGAAGAGGGACAGAGGGGTGGTTGCTTGGCAACAACATCCTGTCTCGGATGTTCACGTGATTTGAGATGCCTGGTTCTGAATGCTGTAGTAACACACTGGCACCAATGAGCCTGCATCAGGACTAGCCAGTACATTTACATTTACATTTAGTCATTTAGCAGACACTCTTATCCAGAGCGACTTACAGTAAGTACAGGGACATTCCCCCCGAGGCAAGTAGGGTGAAGTGCCTTGCCCAAGGACACAACGTCATTTTGCACGGCCGGGAATCGAACTGGCAACCTTCAGATTACCAGCCCGATTCCCTAACTGCTCAGCCACATGACGCCAGTACACACACATGCATGCACCCGTACGCACACACTTTTTTTCCCCCAAAAAAATCCCCCTGCATGGTTGTTGGCTTCATGCTGTCTGAAACATTACATAAGTCTCAGTGTGTCATTAATGTACGACCATTAATGAAATGGAGGGATGGAGAGATGAAGGAAAAAAGGGAGTAAGGGAAGGTTGGAGAGTAGGGTGGAGGGGTGAAGGGAGGGAGGGAGGCGGAATGGAGAGAGTGATTGAGAGTAGGTACGGTGTGTACAGCCAACCACTGACCTTTTCTCTCCTGCTGTGTGTGTCTGCATGATAACTGGGGGAAAAGACTCCTTGATAAGTGGTTATGTTGGTAGGTTGCGGTAACCAGGTCTGGGGACATAGCTTCAGTAGTCATACCACCTACAGCAGTCTATCTCAGTCTCTCATTCTCAAAGACTGTTCTTACTGTTTCTCCTTTTTCATGGTGTCATCAGTGACGATAAGATACGCACAGTTCTAGTGTGGAGCTCCATAAACTATGTTAACTGTTAGTAAAACTTCTAAGGTTGTAGATTATATTGATAAACGTGGAACACAAACTGGCGCCCTTGTCTGGTGGGCTCCCAGACGCACAGCGAGATTCACCAACAAGTAAGAGAAGGTTCACGCCTCCGTGAGCGTTCACCTTGACAGGGCCAGTTCTCCTATTGGAGGAGAGGCAGAGCCTCCGAGCTTCCTGATTGGCTCTGAGGGACCAGCCTGTTGCTGGGCTGTTTCCATGGAGATCGTTATCACAGTTTCCTCGCTGCATTGGACGGCAGGAAAATGGAGAGAAAGACAGACAGACAGAGGAAGAAAGAGAGGAACTCACAGAGCTCCTGAAATGGTGGAAACTGGACACACAACCGAGGAGAGCGGTGGAAGTGAGTCAGTGCTGCAGAACTGAGATAGTGTTGTGTTGCAGAGGCAGTGTTGTGTGGCAACGCCACTGCTGGCTAGCAGAGTCAGTGTTGTGTGTAGAAATCCACCCATGGCCTAGATGCTGAGTTTGACCTTCAGGCGCTTCCTCCAACCGACATTTTCATTTGCAGGACGAGGTAGGGTGCTCCATCTCACTCCCCCTCCCTGCAGCGCTCACCACTCACCACTCTAGTTTGCCACACCCTCTGCTGGATCGTCTAGGGAATTACATCCATTTCAGCCTTGACTGCACCCTCTGGTGGACGGCATGGGTAATGGGTGGGCACTGTCTTCTCTTTTTCTCGGCGGCTCTTGCCTATTACACTGTACATTAAATGTAATGAATGTGATTGTAGGGGTTCTGTAAGGTGATGCTTTCCTCAGCAGTTGGGTAGTTCAGCTCACATGATTCTGTATTCTGTCATTTCTGTCGAAATTTAGATTTAGAACCATATAGGATTTTAGTTAAACTGCCAGGAAACAAACAAGCGGAGCATGATCAAGAATTCCAATGTACCTGTACTTCTACCAATGTACCTGTACTTCTACCAATGTACCTGTACTTCTACCAATGTACCTGTAATTAGTGACAAGGAAGGTAGCTTTCTGTGAACAAGGATGGGCAGCCCTGGTATGCAGCCACGTAACCCTGAAGGCATCTGTGGAATTCCTAACCTTTAACGCACTGCTCTGAAATCTGGGAATAACACGCTTGTTTAGAAACATGTACAAAATTATGGTTTTGTGTCCCATTGACAGCATTTATAGAGAATATGCATTTATTTCAAAGTCAATGGCAGATTGGGTGGACCTGGCCGAATAGATTGATCCAGTTATGTAAGATGATGCTAATCAGCTCCACTGATTGGCCAGACTGGGAGCCGACAGAGCTAGCTCCAGTCCTACTTGTGTGAATGAAGTCACCTGCTGTGACCAGAGAATGAGGATCTTCAGGCACCGCCTTAGTCAATCAGCCTCCCACTGCTCAGAAGTGTCTAACTGCAGTCCTGCTCAGAACTAAGTACGTAATTGGGACTGTGGCGTCCATTTTAACATGCACTTAGCTTCACCACAAGGACGAGATCCTGAGCTCCCTACTGTGCTTCCTTCCCCCACGTTGAGGTTCTCTGATCCAGCATGATTGTATAAGTGAAATCATTTACCTCTGTACCCACCTGGGAATGGTCCATGTTTTAGCAGTAAATGTGCTAGAAAGGAAGGACGGTTGGTTCCTCGCAGAGGGCACCAGTGGGGATGTTGGCATTCTTTTTCGCTTCCTTAGTAGAGTTGCTACCAATGTTCTCAAATCTACAAAGGCCAGTGTAATGGATGTTGACACAACCGCACCATGTATCAAATACTTTGATTAGCATATCACGTGGCGTGTGTGTGTGTGTGTGTGTGTGTGTGTGTGTGTGTGTGTGTGTGTGTGTGTGTGTGTGTGTGTGTGTGTGTGTGTGTGTGTGTGTGGGTGTGGGTGTGTGTGTGTGGGTGTGTGAAAATGTGACAATCATCTTCAAAGCCTCACACTAGGTTCTTTCTCCCAGGAAAACTAATCCACCTGGATTTGTGAGAGCGAGAGTCTCAGAAACTGTGATTACACCAGAACTCCTGTCAGCTTGACACCAGCCTGACTCACAGATGAATATACTCAGTTTAACTATCTGTCAAGATATGTGCATGGAATCTGTGGGTCTGTGGATCTGTAGTCTGGAAATTCATCCCTGGCCATGATTTTTGTTTATTGGCAACGACTAGCTCTATAACTAATGTGTGGCTTTAAGGCTTACATTTCCGCATGTCGATAACTGGTAAAAATACATATTTATGTATACAGTATACATATGCATATATAATACACTGTTTGAAGATATCCCGAGTTTTAAGATAAGTGGAAGGGAGACAGTTGGGTTCACAAGATCAAGACCACATGAGAATCCATCTTTCCAAGCTTCTTTGTCATTTGTGGTTTGGAAGAATCAGTGTCCTATGAGGAACTACTGACAGCTAAAAGTGTTATTGAAGTTAGCCTGTGATGGTTCACCATTCACCTGCCAATTGTTTTTTTATATGTGCCTGCCTTTTTCCAAACAATTTCGACTTCCCAGATGGTTATGTGTAACAAACCATCTGGAAAAGTCATGCTTGGGTAGGGGTGGATTTCAACAAATGTTAGAACAGGACAGTTGCCTGACCTGATGATAACCCACTGTGACTAGTAGAACCAACAGAGGGCAGTCTTACTCTACTCTTTCATCCAAAAACATCCAATCCAATTTAAACTGTATATCATGTAATAAGATGTGACTCTTGTTATTGAATTTCAAGTATTTGTATTATGTGCATGATGTGTACTTGGATATTGAATCAATGTCAGTAATCAATCTTTCTCCACCCGCCACCTCCCTATATTTCTCCTGTCTGTGTGTATCTGTCACTCATGTAACAGTGCTAGAGTTCAGATGCCGGGCTAATGTCTGTACGTTTGTAAATAGCCTCTTTAATCGTTGTGTGCTGATTTCAGCGTTTCATCATTTTCTGTAAGTTACTGGCCGTCACCACAGTTTAATGTAACTTTGCCTGGCATGGGGCGATCTCTGCTCTCAGGACGCGTCTTGTCAACGGCGGCCCCGCTGCTGCCACGCGGTTAATTCTGAACGTTAATGCTGCGTGACATCTTGGGGACTTGGGCTATCACACTCGCGTGGCTGATAAAAGAGGGGTGGGTGGATGGGGGAGTGATAGGTTTTAATGACATGCAATCGCTAACAGGCACAAGATAGACTTGTGCTTCTGCATGAAGACCATAGAATAAGCTCTATTCAGCGAGACATGTTGGTAAGGGCCACATCTTGTGCTCACATTGAGGGGTGAGGGTCCACCAGTGGGCTTCTCCCAAAAGAAGGATATTTCAACTTACCCACATGGTATTTTATCCAAAGCAACGACTGTAGGTTACTAGTTGGTTGCTTATTTCAAAATATCTGGGCTTAAGTCATTATGAATCGCGTTTGGGTGTATGTTGACTACAGATAAGCAGAGAAGAGAGGTTGAGAGTATAAATGGAGTCATTGGAGGTCTTTGGTTGACATTTTATTGGACAAGACAATGATCTGTAAAGTCTGAGTTTCCCAAAAAAAGCATTCAAATGAAAGATCTGTTAAAAAAAGAAAAAGAAAATTCCATGTCTCCAGTGTTTTAAGCATTAACATACATCATCAGTGGCGGCAAACCGTTTTTTTGTTCTTGTTTCCCCCCCCCCCCCCCCCCATCCACCTTTACTCTGGCAGAAACAAAATGTGAAAATGAACAAGCTAAAAAAAACAAAAACAATGAAGGCACGTCTGGCTCTGTGATTAAAAAAAGCACAGAAGAAGTGAGATGACAGAGGGAGAGAAGCAAAGAGCAGGAGCAGCAACGAAGGGAGGGAAGGAGAAGGAGAAGGCAGGATCCTGACAGGCATTTCATCACCCACAAGCTTTACGGTTTGTATTTTTGCCATTTGGAAGGAGAGAGAGAAAGGAGGGGTTGGATAAAAATCCAACACCAACTCTTGGAGGGAGCGTGAACGTAACCCGCCTGGAGTCTGAAACTGCACTACCTGGTCAGATTTTTGGGATGTTTCTGATTTGATCTACCCTTAGTACCTTTGGGACTGTACTTTTGAGTTTGTTGAGTTGTATGATCTTAATCAAGTGTAGCCTACCTCAGGTATTTGTAAATAGTTGACTGGTGCTTAATTAATCTTTATGATTGTCTTAATCTCATGGAATATATTAAGATATCTTTATGGTTTTGGCAGTACACAAAAGAGTAATAGAGAAAGAAGCAACAAACCATATGAAAATACATTACCTTAAATTAAACTACCGCAACAAAAACGTTTTTGAAAGCAGTTTGAAGATGGAATCAAATGATAACAAAGTTAAAATAAAAAACATACATTCACAATTAATCACTCAATGTCCCTTTCCAGCTCCATGAACAGCCATAGTTAATAATATATACTGATTGTCTATGCTGCATAACTTGTTGCAAGGCTCAAAGTCACATCTCGTTGCCATGGCACACTTTTAGCACAGGAAAGAGGAAGTGGACCTACCCAGAATTCCATGCAGCATGCAGAAGTTCCCTTTGAAGAAACACCAGTGGGAGAGCAGGTCTCTAGCCAAGCAACTGCAGATATTTATCTATTAATTTATCGATTCATCTAGCTATCCTGTTGTTCTATTTACATACAGTACATATGGTGCTGTATCTAAGTGTGTGTGCTTGTTCCAAGTTTGGTGCTCTCTATCTGTCAAAGGTCAACCAGCTGCATGATGTGACCCCTAGCACCCTGCAGCCCCTATAGGTCTGCCAGCATACCATCCTCAAAGCTCAACCATGTTGGTCGTTTGGCAAACCCACAACTCCTCTTCGGCATTTGCATAACTTGAATTGCCTCCACCTCTCCCTTTTCTCTCCTGCTCTCTATGTCAAGACCATCACCTCATCTTTACTAGGTCTGCTATTGTTACACTATTGTGTTTATACAATCAATGAACATATCGGGACTTGGTTGTACATTTAAAACTCAGATAAAAAAACTTGAGAGTTCAATAATAACTATGCTGGGAAAGTGACCTGACACGTGTTAACACACCCCACTAAGCATGCCATGCAGAGTTTTTAAGCAAGAAAATCCACACACCGTTGCCAATAGTGATCCAAAAACACTAGCATTGCGACAACCTCGATAAACCCGCAGTTAAAATATAAAATATACGTTTTCATTGATCCCACATTGAAACGAACAGCCCTACACAGAGGCACTGAAAACACAACATCGCTTTTTTTATGTGCACATCTTATTCCACCAACAATATATGAATCATCAGGATTTTTACAGTGTCTGTTGATTATTTGGCAACGTTTGACATCTATTGAAAAGACAGGATATAAGTTGTTATTCAGAACTGACATCTAACCACAGTTTGTTGTTCATAACAGTACAGAAAACACTTAAAAATAGGATTAAAATACAAAATATGAAAAAAATACATATTTTTAGTGTGCCATATATTTAGCCACATTGGTGTGTATTACCATTTCAATGATAGAGTTCATAAAATGGTTGCATTGGCAGTAGATTCCAATGTCAGCTGGGTATTTTGACACACTGAAAATACATACTTTCCATATACTTTGACAAATGTGTTCGTGCCATAATTCCTAAAGCAAGGAGCTGTCTGCTTGCATGTGCTTTGCTGTAAACCGGTACATCACATTTTGTTACCCTGACATACAGCCTCACCAACTCTATCGACTTAGAACTTAAAAAATGAATCAGAATGACTCCTAAATCATTAAACGTTGGGATGTTTCAGTGCCAGAACAAACTAGTTAGCTACTTCGTCTTCTACTCCTGTTTAGCTCTGACTGGCACCTGCATGAAGGCCAAAAAACCAAGAGCAGGATATTTTGTTACATTTCAAAGAAGCTTCATGACAGTTCAACATCACAACATGAAAATCATCTGCTCAATATGTACCTAAGGAAATGGCAGTGGAGTCAGAAATGGAGAAAAAGTGTTAAATGAAAGTGAGAAGAGTGTGCTAGGCTGTCTGTGAGGATGTGTGGACCACAGAGAGGCTTGGTGAGGGTTTGTGTTGTCACTCCACTCCCTAGAAGGCCTAGCCAGCTGAAGAGGAGCGGTCTGATAGGCTGCCGGTCAGGCAGACTCCGCCCCCCCCTCACTACACGTACATGGCAGCTGACATGAAGCTCTCGCCACGTGAGACGGTGGTGGAGGGTGGGTCAGGGGTCATCTCCCCCTCGTCATGGTGAGCGTTATCAGGGGGTGGGGCCAGAGAGGAGTAGGGAGGTAGGTAATCATTCGCCGACTCGTTGGCCTCATCATCGTACTGCAGTGTGTCCTCCAGGGCAGAGGGGGTGCCACCGTTGGAGGCACCAGTAGGAAGAACGTCGTCATCGCACACGTCTAGGTCCTGGGGGAGGAGTCACTCCATTTATTGATTCTTTATCAATTGTAATTTATTCCGACAATATAGCAATGCATCTATGTACAGAAGTACAGAATACCTTGTGAACTGAGTTGTAAAATATGTAAGTTGTAAGATACAGTGTGTGTGTGTGTGTGTGTGTGTGTGTGTGTGTGTGCAGTGTAACCTTACAGTGACAGGCTCCACGCTGGTCTCATAATAAGTCTGACTGAGGGGCTCAGTCTCAACAGGAGGCTCTGCTGGTTTGTCCAGCTGGAGGTCACACAGAGGTCAGGGTCAGACACACGCAGATCAATACCCATTAGCCCCATTATGGCTGCATTAGTCTGGAGTCAACATACTATATGCCCTCTCTCACACACACACACACACACACACAGACTCAGACACACAGAAACTCCCCCCCCCCCCCCCCCCACACACACAGTCTATTGATCCTTTCACTTGGTTTCTCAGTACCCGACCACTTAAAACATGAATGTTTTGCTGAAAGAATGTTCTTTTACATAGAAAAAGAGAACAAGGGCATCTGCGATTGACAGGGCCAGCCAGCCACTCACCATCTTAGCTGAACTTTCATGCTTCTTGTTTGCTGGGGGAGGGGGCTTGTGCTTTGGGGGACCCCTGTATGATAAGAGAGAGAGAAAAAGAGAGGGAAATACAGAGAGAATGGGGTCAATCTAGTAGACCGATCTATAAAGTGCTCCTTAAGTGTATACTGTAAGAAGTAGAAAAAACGCTCTTACTCTCCGTTCTCTCCATCCGTCCTTCGCTTGCGGAGGAACAGAAAGACGCCACCAGCTATGACCAAGACGATCAACACACCGATGACAACACCGATGATTATGCCGGTCGGCGTCTCGGAGACCTGCCTCTTTTGGTCTGAGAGAAGACGAGAGGAGAGGAGAGGAGGGAAGAGGAGACGAGAGGAGAGGAGAGGAGGGAAGAGGAGACGAGAGGAGAGGAGAGGAGGGAAGAGGAGACGAGAGGAGAGGAGGGAAGAGGAGACGAGACGAGAGGAGAGGAGAGGAGGGAAGAGGAGACGAGAGGAGAGGAGAGGAGGGGAGAGGAGAGGAGGGAATAGGAGAGGAGGGAAGACGATTGAACACAGGAGACAGAGAAGGGGATTGAGCTAACAGAATTGCTTCTACTTCATTCACCACACTTAGTTAGACAGATAGACAGATGATGTCATCAGAGGAGCTGGTAGACCCCCCCCCCACCCCCCCCACACACACACACCCCACCCCCCACACACACACACACCCCACCCCCAAATGCTTCCATCTCTCCATGCTCCAACCAGGCTGACAGCCTCTAACACAGTAGCAGCAAAGGAGACAACACCAGAAACGTAACAGGCTTTGAATAAACCGGAGCTGTGAATTCTTTTTCCTTCTTATGGTTGTTTGAGTGTGTTTACGATTTTGAGTGGCCAGCGAGGAGTCTGATAGCCTCTGATTACTGTCACTGTTTCTTGCCAGCGGGGTGCACTAACAAGTATCCAGAGAAAACCACTTGGGGCGATGGAAATATAGAAATGGAGTTGCGCTACTCTGCCACAGAGTGGAGCAGGAGAGCTAGGTTGGCAGTATAGCCAGCCTCACAGGTGACTGGAGAAGGAGTGGGAGGATGGATGACTGGGGGATTCTGCATTGTCTGACTACCAGGCTTGCATCCTGATCAGGGCTGCTTCCTGTCTGAGGGAGTCCATGGAGTACTAACTTGCTTCCAGATACAGCCTCCTAGCCTCAGACCCAGATCATAGCCCCAGGATCAACACTAATCCCCTAGTCCCTCTGTCCCCAAGCCCCCCAATCCCAGTCCTCTTGACCCCCATTCCCCTAGCCTCATTCTTCTAGCCAGAGCCCCCTAGTTCTATCCTTAGTCCCAGCTCTAGCCCCCATAGCCCAGCCCTAGTCCTAGCCCCACAGTACAGGAGTGTTGATAATGTAGGGCAGGGGATTTGCAGACACACCCTCACAACTGGGAAAATGACAGTCAATAATTTATTTCCATGAGTTGGTTGCAGAAGTAGGAGAAGGCGGGGAAAGGGGTGGTGGGGGAAGGGAGGAGGAGGGGGGTGACAGACTATCTCCATCCTAAATTGCTGTTTTTCATAGCGCGATTCGATGGCAAATAGACACGGCTAAGAATACAGGCACACAACACAACACACACACAAACACGCACACACACACACAAACACGCACATTGAATGTAGATAGACCCCCTCCCCTTGTTGCAATGTTGATATCATGATGTTTATTTGATGTGCCAGATATCAAAGTTTACATTACAACCACAGATGTTATCTGATAATAACAAATTGTCTTTTCAATAAATAATGACTCATGTTTCAGAATCAGACATCAAGAATCAACAATCAAGGTGTGCGTTTTGTGTATGTGTGTGTGTGTGTGTGTGTGTGAGGCGGGGGAGCTTAGCTGAGAAAAAAGGCCAGCAGCAAGATGTGATTAGCCAAATGAGGGGAAGTTAGGTTGCATCCACAGGGTTGGTAGAGAGGGGGAAAAGGGTCAAGGAGAGGAGGAGTCAAGGAGAGGAGAGGAGAGAAAGGAAGAAGTGAGAGGAGTGGGGAGAAGGTGAGAAGGCTCATTTGTCACGGAGAAGAGAAAAACAGGTAACGAGAGTATGTCCATGGAGCCCACAAGATCGATGTGTTCACTCATGGACAGTAGGTTTGACCAGCCTAACCAGAGACGTAACAGGTCAGGATGTAGTCAGAACGGGTCTTCTTCTCCGCTGTGCTCCTCCTCCTCACCTCTCCTCTCCGCCTCTCTACCTGTCTCACATCCCCCTCTTGCATCTAGCAAGAGAATCTCACTCATACTGCTGCTAACCTATCTCTCTCTCTCTCTCTCTCTCTCTAGTACTCTACACACCCCTACTACCCCTACATAAGTGAACATGCATTTCAGGGCCATATGGCCAAAGGACATACTGTTCTGGAGTGAGGAGAAAAGCAGAAAACACTGTAATCTATTCATAATTTTGAGTGTGGCAATTTTCATGATTATAACCTTTTGTGTAATAAGCAGACGTTAAAAGCCGATGTTATACCTTGTCAGGAGCCTAAGTGTTTTTGTTCTGCTTAGGGCAGCATGACAGAGGAAAGGGGAGGAGGAGAAAGAAAGAACAGAACAGATCGTTTCCCCTCCTCTTCATCCTTCCATCTGTCTAAGCTTTTCTGCACTGGTATCCATGACATCCTGACCTGAACCAGGAGACAGTCTTCCAAGCCTAAATGTTCATGAAAGTGGTGAACCGGACAAACAGAAAGACAGACACATACAGTCTGAGACCTTGAATTGTGTCTCTCCTAAATCAGTGTGACGTCAACTTCAGATTTATAAGTATTAGACAACCAGCTGACTAGAGAGAGTACATTCACCGAGACAAGAGAGGGGGGGGGGGGGGGGGGGGGGGGGCAAGGAGGCTTTCGTATCAGAGAATCTTCTCGGCTTCTAAAACTCCCATGAGACTCCACTTGAAAGCGGGTCACCTTCTCCAGAGTGTGTGTGCATGTGTGTGTAGAGCCCTCCAGACTGCCACTCATCTGGGTCGTGCCTTGGCACCATTGATGGCCCTGTTACCAGGTAACTGGCTACCATAATGAGGTGTGTGTGTGTGTGTGTATGTGACCCCAGAGGCAGCTCAGGCGGGCAGAGATCAGGTGGCTGGCCTCTTAAGTCCACAGAAAGGCTGTGAGCCGTGTGGTCTAAATAGCCTCCTTTAATCCAGCTCTTCTTCTTTTATAGAGGAGAGGTGGAGAGGAGCAGAAACAAAGAGAGAAGAGAGGAAGGATATTGTAGGTGTCTAAGCTGCCTGGTTAAAATAGCACCTTCAATCCTGTCAGGTACTTCGAGTGCTGTTGTTGAGCCGACTTCAGGGGGAGTCTGCAGGGGAAGCTTCACTTCCTGTTCCCCTGCAGCTTTAGGCACCCTCAACCAATCACAGCTAGAGATACTTTCAAATACTACTTTCAAATATCGTTTACGAGCAGTCGTGAGGAGCAGGCAAAGTCCTGGCAAGAATGCAAACTGATCCTTGATACACACACACACACAACCCTTCTACCACCCTCAGGTGACCCCATGCATTTAAACTGTCGGCGGATTAAGCTGATGTCATGACAGCATGTGTGTGTGTTAGTCTTTGCTGCTATTTTGGTCGCAGTATGATAGTGTGTGCTACAAGCCCTCCATCTGTATGGAAGTGTATGTGAGTGAGTGTGAGTGTGAGTGAGTGAGTGAGTGAGTGAGTGTGTGTGTGTGTGTGTGTGTGTGTGTGTGTGTGTGAGTGAGTGAGTGAGTGTGTGTGTGTGTGTGTGTGTGAATGTGTACACTCTCACAGTGATGCTGATCTCCTCTCTCCGCTCCCTAGGGAACAGTATGCTTCCTGCCATCCAGTGCCACAGTGAATCAGGACACAGATCCTCTATTTAACGCACACACACAGACTCTCGGCCCCCTGCTGTCCTTGGGTTCCCATCGGTCATCTGTCCTCCCTCTGGTTGACCTTCGTAATCTCACACAAAGTAAAGTAACACTCTCTCACACACACACACACACACACACATTCTCTCTCTATCTCTGCAGCCTATCTGTGATGAGATACTGTTGTTTCTCTGTTGTCTTGTCTTTTTGCAAACAATGCTAACACTGTCTGTGGAGACTTCTGTCATCTTAACACACACACACACACACACACACACACTGTGCTCTCACCTCGGGAAGATACAGTGATAATTGCAGACAAGCTGCTGTAAGATCTATGCTTGAATGTTTCCTGAACTGTGTTGGGTAGCACCTCAACAACAGAATCCATCCTGTGCTCCGCATCCTGGCTTCATTCCAGACATGCTCTGGCGAGCCGAGACACCTCAAATATTCAGGTGGTACTTTTCCTTTCGTTCCGTCTTCTCTTTCTTCCTTTTAGAGTTAAGAGGAAGAATATATGCAGTACACATGGGCGCTGTCTTCTTGTCATGAAACAAACCCCCCACAGAGAGCATTCGAGAGAGGAGAGACTAGAGACTGTGGGGAAGAGGTCCAGTAACATTGACTTCAGCTTGTTTGTGTGTGTGATTGGTTGCAGCTTGGGCTAGCAAACACTGAACTATGTGACCTCGTGTTCAACAGCTTCCTTGGACCAATACAGTAAACACACACACACACAGAATCGCTGCCTGCAGGACAAACAGCTGATTTGTCTTAGCCTGCCGTCCTGCCTGTCGGGAAGCAAGTGTTTCATCATCTCCCTCATCCATCCTCCCCCTCATACCACTACACACTCATCCATCACCTCATCCCTCTGCCCATCGCTGTTAAACGCTCCACCGCCGCCCCCACCTCCTCATCCTCCTCTTTCCTTCCTTCTCTCCTCTTTCAGAGCACAGTGTCATTTTCTCTTCGAGGTCAGATAAGAATGTGCTGAGTCTAAGGCCCGCCTCAAGAGGCCAGCTGGCCGGGGGCCAGGGGAGTTGTTCGGGGGGGGACAACATTTTATAAAGACCCCGCAAGTCCCTGACTGAAGTGAACTCAATGGAAAGAAAAAATAAGTAGAAAAGAAGAAAGTGAGCTGAGAGCTTACAGCCTCTCTGTGATACAGCTGAATCTCAGCTGGGTGTCTTTGTGGAGAAATTGTTGAATTGCCAGGAACTACTTTTATATCTCAGTGCACTTAGGAAATAATCCTTCCTAAATGGTTTCTAAGTGCAAATACTCAAAAAATATAATCAGAGTTTCTAATAATACAATTTTAACTGTGTTCGAAAAACCGAAAAACTGAATTTCCTTAAAGGGGTTCAACCAAGCAACTGACTAAAATGTTTCTGTATTTCTAGAACTAGTGTTACACTTAGATAGTGCCAAGCATTTTCTTTTGTTTACGCTAAAACAATACATCCCGAAAAAACTACTTTTCTCCTGCAGAAGTACTGACTATCTAACCTGGTTTTAATTGTCTGCTTGTTGTAATTACACTAAAGCCAGGAGAACTGCATCAACACAAGGTGATGTTTTCCACAAGGGATTTTTGCACATTACTATGACAGGCTTTGGACAAAAACGACCAACATCTTAAACCTGAATTTTGATCTCATTTTTCCATGAGTACATATACTATATTTATAAATATATATTAAAATAATCCTAAAATACGAAGAAAGCTTCGGACAGGTCATGGAGAAGGCAAATTTGCCTTGCATTAGGCCAATACCCGTCTTACCTTCATGAGACTGTTTATCATGTGTGGGTTAGGAGCTACTGCTACCATTCATGAATTTGGGGATTTATAGTCTTGTAAGAAGAAGATACCAACAGGGTTGCTGAACAGATGGGTAAACTGATGGGAGCGCTGCCAACATGCCCATTCTAACATGAGTCACCTTCACTGTAAACCCCTCAGTAAGTATAAAAGCCACAATCACAAAGATGGATGACAACTCTTCTGTTTGGCTCTTCCCTCGAGACAGAAACGCCGCCCCCACAGCCCCCGACACACAAACACACACACACAAACACCCCAATCGACACCTTAATCAACACACTCTCTCACAGAGGCAGTCGTCACCAGGAGAGGCGGCTCTGGCGCACACAGCGAGCAGATCCAGTCACATACTGCGATGACAACATTACAACAGGATGCTACACTCTGCAGCATCCCAATCACACACACACACACACACACACAGACAAAAGAATACTGAGAATGCAACAAGCATAATTGTTTGGAGAAGACAGTGTTGTTCTGCAGAATACACACACACACACACACATTTGAAGCTCAGACCCCCTGAGAGTCAACAGTTGTGGTCCATTAGTCCTGATCAAGCCACATTAAGGAGAATATTATAATGTGGAGGAGGAACAGTGTGTTCCCCTGACTAACACTACCCAAGGGTGATGCACACACACACGCATACACACACATACACGCACTGTCTAAGAGTGCACGATGATGACATGGAAGGACTATTAGAGTCACTTAGATAGTATTGTGAACATGCCGTATTCATGGTAAGTTCTAGAACAACCATAAATATGCAGGAGAATATAGACACTGTGTTCTGTAACTATCTGTCTCTCTCACTAGCTTTCATTCTTGGTGTGTGTGTGTGTGTGAGGGGGGGGGGGTCAGGGGTCAAGATCAGACTAATCAGAGAGCCGATGAAAGCAGAGGAGAGCTGCTTGACACCAATGGCTGTTAATGATACTACCTAATTACTACACAGAAGTCAGTCTTGCGTGAAGAGGCATGGACACCCATACACACACAGAGATGTGCTCCTATTCTACGTTTGACTGCTTAACCATCTCTGTTTCTATATGCATTGTTTCACACTCCTGAATCAACAAAACTACCAAACTCTATCTGTCAGCAATGGATTCAGATACTGATAGTATACCAGTCCAATACATCAGTATTGTAAAAAGAAAAAAATGGGTGGTCCTCAATTGGGTTGCCCTTTGTCACCTTGCTGTGTGTGTCTGTGTGTTATTGTTTGCATGATTTGGGTTGTGTACTGTATGCGTCTGTGTAGAATGAGTGTGTGTGTGTTAGTTTTTTGTGTAAACTGAGCAGGTGTGTGTAGGTGCTGGTTTACCTGTCATATCCTGGGGGTGAAACCTGTTTAATCTGCCAGTTCCTGTTCACCAGAACTACAATACTCTGCTGCTTATACGGTTCTGAGTACACTGTTTATTAGACCATTTCAGAACTAGAGGGAACAACAAACCTGTAACACGTTGGCAGGTGTGTATGTGTGTGTGTGTGTGTGTGTGTGTGTGTGTGTGGGAGGGGGGCTACATTCCACACTCCGTGTTTGAGGCATGTCAAAGCCAGTTACCTGTGGGTACCAGGAAGCACTCGGTGAGCTAACAGGAGGCGACAAGCTCACCCTCACACACACACACACACACACACACACAAACACACGCCGACTCTCTGTTACACACACAAACACAAAGAGACACACACACATACCCACAGCCGTAGGGCATGCAGTGAGGCAGCACAAGGTGTGTCATGCTACCCTCCCTCAGAGAGCACTGCAACACTCAATCAATACAGCACAGGCTCCATTTCACCCAACATCTAGCATCTACTGCCATCTAAACATCCCCCGGTTCTCACTGGCGCTGGGTAAACCAAATCAAACTCACCCCAGGTGTTTTATTAGCAGACTAATAGTAACCCCCCACCCCCCGACACACACCACAACCACCTCCACCCTTTGTGATGCCCTTGGAACAGGTGACCCTTGTGATCAAACGGCTGATAGACCCGGTGTTGGCGGGGCAGATGGCGAGCGTCGGCATGTTTGGGGGGGGCGGGGAACCTGTCAACAATCAGCGTGAGCGGCCCCAGCTGGGGCTTGGTCGCTGATCGGGGAGGTCTCAGAAACACACGGGAGCAGGCAGAGGAAGCAGCAGTCGGATGGGAAGGTCTCATTCATCCCGTCACTCCTAATGTCAACCACACAAAGCCGCGCCACCAGCATGGAAACACAGCGTAAGCAGAGAAAGAGGAAAGAAAATAGATGAAAGGCCAGACACGCAACCTCCGCCCCCGCGCTGCCGGTCGATGCCGGCACCGTGTGACGTGGTCCTCGTTGACAAAGCCCAAGGCTGAGCTCTGAACAGTGGAACTCTCAGCTTGATTGAAACTTATGATCAGGTCCCAGGGGGAGGTTAGAGAATTCACTGAAGCTACAAAACAAGACACGGGAGGAAGAGATAAACAGAAAGAGGGAGGCAAGAGATCGCTGGATACTCTAGCATCACCGACAAACAAGCAACAGTAGCGTTCAGCCTGGTCAGAGGAACTGTGTGTGTGTGTGTGGGGGGGGGAGGGGGGGGGGGGCTGTCCCCCTTGCTCCTTTGTCTGATGCTGCGTGGGGACGGTTGAAGGTTCAAGGCCTCAGCTGTGTAGGTGGCTACTCTGGATAGGGTTTCTGTGAGGTGGGGGTGTGGGGGAAGGTGTATGGAAGACACACAGATGCAGTGTTGCTAAGGGTAGATTAGAGGCACTTTGTCACCACAGATGTATGGCATTGTGGGTACACGCACACACACACACACACACACGACCCCCCCCCCCCCCTCCTTCTCCTCCACAGAGCTTAGGCAGAGGGTAGGCGGCCTCCTGGGAGGCAGCTTGTTTCACAGCTCTAAACAGAGGGAGGGAGGGAGGGATGGATGGAGGGAGAAGGATGGACAACGGGGGAGGGGGTGAGAACTCACCAACTGGGAGTGTGATCGCTGCCCACCGGCCCACATGCCACGCTCGCGGACACACCAAGTGTGCTTGCCCTGACCCCCTCTCTCTCTCTCTCTCTTTCTCTCTCTCTCCATCCCTCTATCCACCCCTTCATTTCTTCATCCTCCCATCTATCCATACCTTCATTCCCCCCATGCATCCATCCCTCCATCTTTCACCCTCTCCTCCATCCCTCCATCCTCTCCTCCATCTGGTCCTCTCAGCTGCCTAACTAGATGACTGTTTTCACCTCCGACACATTCCTGCACCTCTCCTCCCCCTCTCGTTTGGTTCTTGCTCTGCTCTATCTCTCTTTACCATCTGCTTGTGTCTGTACATGTGTGAGGATGTATATGTGAAAGAAAGCACGCATGTGAGAACAAGCATCCAAGTGCATGTGAGAGTGTCTTTGTGTGCACAGTACATGTGTGTGTGTGTGTGTGTTGTGTGCGTCAAGTAGAAGCACTTGGTCTTTCTCTTCACACGGACGATTTGTGGAGACAACTGTTCCAGTCACACTTGGGGACGTTGTCTAACCCCCGTCTCTCTTTTTTTTCTCTCTCACACACACACAAACATACACACTCATCATGCTTAGACACACTAACACACACCACAGAACACACTTCACTGAGCACACACAAGCTTTCCAATGCAAGGCACGAGAGGCCCCCCCCCCACACACACACACACACACACACACACACACGTCCTCTTAACATACTGTAAACCATGCGTAACATACATAGTCAATTCACTTGTTTAACCACTCCACTGGAAAAGACCCAACGCACGCACTGACACACCCATGAACAAAGGCGAAGGGGGTTTGCACCTGACACACACACATATAGTTTTCCAGCAATCAACTGCCACACCAGATTCTCAATTCACCCCAAGAGAAAACAGGCTGATAGAATACACGCTCAGGCTTTTCCTTATTTCGTAGCAAGCTGTGGATGGATCTGTATTATTCATGCTGAGAAAGGAAGGGAGAAAGAGAGCGGGATGGAGAGAGGGAGAGCACGAGGAAGGGAGAAAGAGAGCGGGATGGAGAGAGGGAGAGCGCGAGGAAGGGGGAGAGAGAGAGAGCAGTGACAAAGGGGAGAGAAAGGAAAAACAAGTGAAAGGGAGCGAGATTGAATCCATCTTGGCAAATCCCAAAATCTATAATTATATACGGCATTTTGAAAATGCAGTATGCTCACTCAGCGAACACTGGGAGTCCAAATGGATACACGTACACACACACACAAACACACACACACTCACACAAAGACTGACAATGGTGCACTGCTGGGCACCAAGCACACGCACACACGCACACATTGCAACAAACACCACTACCAGGCTCTCTCTCTCACACACACACACGCACGCACGCACTGACATGAATAGGCGAGGCCAGCACAGTGATAATCTCAGTGACAGTGACGGTGCACGGCTCAGTTAAAGGCCAATGACCTGAGGGAGTATCTGGAAAGGGATAGGATGGAGACAGACATACGTACTGCCAAGTGCACACTCCCAAGAAACACACAAACACTCTGCCACACACGCGCGGGCGCCTTTCACAGAAAGGTCAATAGTGTCATTCCAGTATAGGACCATGCATTATTTGGAACACACACACACCGTTGAGGACACCCAATCCCTGGGGAGACACAAGGCTGTTTGGTGGTGGTCCTTTAGGCATCATGGTCGGTCACAAAGGTGCCGTGGGTCAACATGTGTCTAGTATCACTGCGGACGCTGACGTAGGATGCTAATCAGACAATCAACCTTGTTACTGGAGAGTGGGCCCCTCTCTCTCTGCAGGGGGTAGGGTGTCTCTGCTGCAGAATCATGTTCCTCTGAAGCCAAGGTAGAGCAGTTCATCATAGGAACCGATTTCCGCTCAGTTCTGGAACAGAAAATCTGGATATGTATAGTAGACAGTGTGTGCATTGTTTAGTAGTTTAGACTACCTATAGATATAATAGAGAATGCACATGACTCTTTGAGCATCTCTCACTTTCTATTTCTCCTTTTTTTACCCCTGCATTTCTCTTTTCTCTGTATAACTGACACAAACTCACTTGCAAACACACACACACACACACACACACACACACACACATTCTTAAATGAGGTCAGAGAGATGGACAGTCCCCAGGCTAGAGACAGTGAGATCAGCTACAGGAAACCTCAGGTCTACTAATGGACTCTCTCCACCTCCCTCTCCCCCCATGCCACCTCTTCAGCCCCCAACCCCCCACCTCTACACCTGCATGGACACATTTTACCCAGCAGGCAATGCTCCTGCTAGCAGGCTCCATGCCCACTCAGGCTTTCACCTGGAATCACAGCCAAGCGGGAGAGAAGTGCCTCCCTCCCCCTCTCTCTCGCTCTCTCGCTCTCTCGCTCTCTCCTGCCCTACTCCTTTCCCTCCCTGTTCCTTGTCGCCTCCTGTTTCCAGTCATTATGTTAACAAAGACAGACTAGCGTTCAGGCCAGGTGGTCATTGTGGTGGACGGAGGTGAGGGATGATGAGTGTGGAGGTGAAGAGAGGGATGATGTGTGTGGAGGTGAAGAGAGGGATGATGTGTGTGGAGGTGAAGAGAGGGATGATGTGTGTGGAGGTGAAGAGAGGGATGATGTGTGTGGAGGTGAAGAGAGGGATGATGTGTGTGGAGGTGAAGAGAGGGATGATGTGTGTGGAGGTGAAGAGAGGGATGATGTGTAGGGAGGTGAAGAGAGGGATGATGTGTAGGGAGGTGAAGAGAGGGATGATGTGTAGGGAGGTGAAGAGAGGGATGATGTGTGTGGAGGTGAAGAGAGGGATGATGTGTGTGGAGGTGAAGAGAGGGATGATGTGTGTGGAGGTGAAGAGAGGGATGATGTGTAGGGAGGTGAAGAGAGGGATGATGTGTGTGGAGGTGAAGAGAGGGATGATGTGTGTGGAGGTGAAGAGAGGGATGATGTGTGTGGAGGTGAAGAGAGGGATGATGTGTGTGGAGGTGAAGAGAGGGATGATGTGTGTGGAGGTGAAGAGAGGGATGATGTGTGTGGAGGTGAAGAGAGGGATGATGTGTGTGGAGGTGAAGAGAGGGATGATGTGTGTGGAGGTGAAGAGAGGGATGATGTGTGTGGAGGTGAAGAGAGGGATGATGTGTGTGGAGGTGAAGAGAGGGATGATGTGTGTGGAGGTGAAGAGAGGGATGATGTGTGTGGAGGTGAAGAGAGGGATGATGTGTAGGGAGGTGAAGAGAGGGATGATGTGTAGGGAGGTGAAGAGAGGGATGATGTGTAGGGAGGTGAAGAGAGGGATGATGTGTGTGGAGGTGAAGAGAGGGATGATGTGTGTGGAGGTGAAGAGAGGGATGATGTGTGTGGAGGTGAAGAGAGGGATGATGTGTAGGGAGGTGAAGAGAGGGATGATGTGTGTGGAGGTGAAGAGAGGGATGATGTGTGTGGAGGTGAAGAGAGGGATGATGTGTGTGGAGGTGAAGAGAGGGATGATGTGTGTGGAGGTGAAGAGAGGGATGATGTGTGTGGAGGTGAAGAGAGGGATGATGTGTGTGGAGGTGAAGAGAGGGATGATGTGTGTGGAGGTGAAGAGAGGGATGATGTGTGTGGAGGTGAAGAGAGGGATGATGTGTGTGGAGGTGAAGAGAGGGATGATGTGGCCACATGTGCTGAGAAGGAGAAGAGCCCCTGAGAAGGGTAGGAAGCTGAACCGTGTAGTCTGTATTGGATTAGCTAAGCTCTGTTAGCTAACTGATGTACGCTAAAAGGGACAGGAGTCTGTGTGTGTGTGTGTGTGTGTGTGTGTGTGTTTGTGTGTGTGTGTATCATTGAGGGAGGCATGAAGAGAAACAAAATCAACCCACTGACAACTAAGCACCACTGAGAGAGAATATGTGTGTGCAGTATGTGTGTGCGCTCAGCATCTGTGCGTGTGTGTGTGTGTGTGTGTGTCTGTATTTGACGGAGTGCTAAAGACAGATGGAGCGAGGGATTAGTGGAGGTGTGTAACAGGATACGAACCCTCCGTTATAGCAGGGACACGTCTGATATGCTGGGATGAGAGGAGAAATGAAAGTGATAGGTCTGGTGAAGAGTTCCCCTGCATACCTTCCTGGCAACAAGACATGATCTATCAGTCCGTCAATCTGTTAGGGAGATGAAAGGAGTGGGGAAGGGAGAGAGAGAGAGAGAGAGAGAGAGAGAGAGGGAGGGAGGGAGGGAGGGAGGGAGGGAGGGAGGGAGGGAGGGAGGGGGAGAGAGAGGTGGAAGGACAGCGGGAGATTAAGGGAAAGCGGGTCAGACCAGGGTATGAGGGATGGAGACATGGAGAAGCCTCCGTCACAAACTCTCCAAAAGGAGAAAGACGGGGGAAGAAGTGATGGAGACGGAATGAAAAGGAAGCCAACTTGTGGCAAGAGCCAGAGAGTGAATGGAGGGGGTGTGTTTGCAGGTCGACCTGATGGATGGCGAGGACAGACGAGAGGGGGTGACGGTGGGCGTGAGGAGCAGGAGGGGAGAACGGCAGGTGAAGAGATTGCCGGAGAACGAGATGAGACAGATATGCGAGAGGGATGAGTAGAGAAGAAGAGGAGGCTGGCTCTCCGCCGCCGTGAAATGGAGAGATGAATCTATATCTCTCTCCATCTCTTTATACCGCGTCTCACCCTCCCTTTTCCACTCTTCCAGTTTCCCTCTCTTCTTTCTTTCCCATCTCTTCTCTCAAGCAGAAGTAGAGATGGTGAGGTTGTGGGCAGGAGAAAGCTTTCGACATCCCCAGAAGATCATATTGATTTCAATGCAGTACAATACAAAGGCTTTTCAGCTGCATACCCACCTACTGTAGATTACAGTAAAAACACCCACGTTCACACACACACACACACAAAGATGTCCAATCTCTCTTGCTCCCTCTCTCACACACAAACACACAGCACACACACACAAACTTCTTCTACAGATCCCATTCGTGTTCTTTTTCGATTCTCTCTGCTAAGATGATGAGCAGCATGAAGAGAATTTTCTCAATCCATCCCAGCACGCAGACATGCGTCACATTCAATCTCTTTTTTCGTCCTATCTCTCTGTCTCCTGGCCAGGCAGTAAGTTCCAGAAGCAGAGAGCCCAGAGTGGGAGCAGTGTGTTGGGAACTGATGGATTACTACACTGTGCGTTGCTCTGGACGCCTGGAGCCAGACGCACAAACACACAGATACACACACACACACACACATGCACACATAAACACACACACACCCTCCACATTGCATCAAAATCAATTACGTCTTGCACATCTATTCTTAGTACCCCAAATTACCCCTTCCTCGCACATACACACCCTCTCAGAATCATGTTAACTCTCCTTATCTCTCCTTAACAACTTACTGTGTCTAAATGCACACACGCCAGTAGGTTTGGGCGTATGCGTCAAGTGAGTGTGAGTGCGCGTGCATGTGGAGAGATAACAGAAATAGCTCGCTGAATAAATGATGAGAGCTAATAGCTGTTCAAAGACAGACACGGGATCCTGCGTTACACTGGGAAATAACACTATAGAAAGAACGATATAACCTCGGGACAGAGACATTAACTGGAGGACACATAACACATGGCTGAGGCTGAAGCCATGGGAGGACCATCAGCAGAAAGAAGAACTGCTTGTATAATTACCAAGAACCCTCTGGAACACTGCTGCTCTGCGGAGTCATGTGTTTCCGAGCCCAGGAGGAAGCTAACGAGGTAGACAAGAGAAGCTGTCTGGTAAAGGAAATACATCTCCACACATCTGCACTGTAAATATCTCCATCCTGTGGTCACACCTTCACACCTCACCTTTGTGAGAAAGGAAAGACAGGATCACAGTAATGAAGAAAAAAAGTGCCTCATTAAAGTTTAAGACTGTTTCAAAGGTTCTGCGACGCATTAAGCGCGAGGCGGAAACGGAGGCAGGGATAGAAGGAGGGCTAGAAGGAGGGATAGAAGGAGGGCTAGAAGGAGGGATAGCTGCTGAACCAGGTATGGCAGCAGAAGCAGGTATAGAGGCAGAAGCATGGGTAGAGGCAGAGGCAGTTATGTCCCTCTCCCTCCCTCCCTTCCTCCCTCCCTCCCTCCCTCCCTCCCTCCCTCGTGTTCTCTCCCTTCCCCTCCTAACCTCCATCACCCCCAGCTTGCCAGTCAGTCTGAGGACAGCCAGGAGAGTGCCCAAGCTGCCCTAGGCCTTTGACCATCCATCTGTGTCAATCCATTCAGACTGAGGAGAGCATAAAGAGAGGAGGAGGAGGAGGAGAGGGGGTGGTAGACAGGAGAGGAGAGCAGGAGGAGAGGAGGAGGAGGAGAAGAGGGGGTGGTAGACAGGAGAGGAGAGCAGGAAGAGAGGAGGAGGAGGAGGAGAGGGGGTGGTAGACAGGAGAGGAGAGCAGGAGGAGAGGAGGAGGAGGAGGAGGAGAGGGGGTGGTAGACAGGAGAGGAGAGCAGGAGGAGGACACGAAGGAGTAGTGGAGAGGAGGTGATGGACAGCAGAGAAGAGGAGTGAAGAGGAGAGGAGAAAAGGAGGCCCAAGGGCTTGACACACATCCGTACTGGAGGACCCCAGAGGGCATCCACACTACTGCCTGTCCATTAAACCAAGACAGACATGGCCATTAGGGGCCTGTCAATAGTGGGGAGGGCAGTAAGGCAGATAAGCACACACACACACACACCACACACACACACACACGGGGCTATCAGGTCCTGCAGACAGCCTCAGGGCTGGGTTTCTATGGAGGTGAGCTAGGTTGGCTAAATACAGTAGAAACTGAGTCCATGTTTAAACAACATTTACAGGTCAGCAAAAAAACTAACATTTGAGCTTGCTGGAGATGGGCTTTCTAAACACTGGCATTGCACAAAGAATAGAACAAAGAAATATTACTAATGGGAAGCCTGCCGTTCTGGTTCAAATTATTAACACTCTTCATGTGTTGTGTGGTTTCTTCAACAAGGAAACCGTATATATTCAATCACAAGAATGACATACTGAATTGGTCTTCTGACTTGTCAAATGCCACTCAGCCAGCTGACCTCTGAATGTAAAAAACAATCAAAAAAGCTTTTATCTGACAGTCAAGAGCATACACACACACACACACACACAAACGCACAGGCCTAGATAACAACAAATAATTTCCGTGACTCTTCCGCGAAGCAAAAGCACAGGAAACAGCATCCGTGAGAGGTGGTGAAGTCGTTAGGCGCCAGATGGGTCCAGGCCTCACGCGCAGACACAACAAATTGCCATCGGTCCGCTGTGATGGGCTGAGGTAAGACTACACAAATTGTCTAAACCTGTCACAATTCTTCACCTTCCGATGGCTCGACCTAGATACGCTCTACCTGTCACACAGAGAGGCACGTGCGTACGGAAGGTGGTGGGTAGTCAGGTGAAGCAGAACGCTTCAGTTGCCAGGCTGATTGTTCGGTGTTGTAAATACATGGAGAAGAAGGGGTGGTTTGGTGTCTTGCCTGTCTTTGTGAGATACAGATGGGGTTGAATCCTGTGTGCCTAGTGGGGTGGTTCGAATCCCACATACTGCCTGTCTTCTGTACTGTAGTTTTCTATCTCTCACCCTTTCCTCTCTCACCCTCTCATCTCTCTCAACACAGGGACAACGAATGCGTTTGGTCTCTCAGATCCATTGTTCTGTTGCTGAGTGGGGTCTGTTTCGTGCGTGGGGAACAACGAGAGCAGGGTGGGATTATCCCTCCTCATCTACAAACACCTGATTTCTCCTTTAGGTCAACTGAATCTTTCAGGATTCCTGGTCTTGGGCTCTTCAATCTTTCCATCTTTCCCTTTGTCTTCCCTTCCTCTCACGCTCTTCCTCCTTGGTTCTCTCATTCTCGTTCTGTCACTCTTTCATTCTTGCTCTCTCTCCCTTTCTCCCCACCTGGTAGACTGTCTGTTCTTTCTCGCCAAATTCAACCCGCCGGCGATACGTCCGGGACTCGCAGTCATGAGCAATCAAACCCACAGTTGAGAGCGAGGATGACAAAGTGCAGCGCTGAGGCGTAGTCAAGGCGACAGGAGTGGGACGAGAGAGGACTCTACACAGTAAAACACTCTCTCTCCAGCTCTGTCTGTTTCACATACTGATAGTCTAGCTATGTATGTGTGGCACGGCACTGTGTCTACCTACTTAGCTCCACACAGTCTAACAAGCACATGCTCCAAAAACTAGAGCGGGTATATGATATCTTTTTCAGGGATGTTTGCAGGGGCACCCATGGGAATGAAACATCTGAATCAATGGACTTTATGCACTGTGCTACCAACTGAGCAGTACAGGGAGAAACCCTGCTCTGGGTTCAGTGTATTTTATACAGTCAAACTAAGTCATTGAGACCCAGCTGGACCCAAAAGGTTTCTATATAGTGAACATGTCAGACTGGTGGACATCTAATGTAGATAAAGATACTGCAGTGGGTCTATATATGGATTATTAACTCATTCAAAAATAGATATTTACTGTAATAAATATTCAGATGTATTTGTGTAGTTAAAAGAGAAACATTGTGAAACACTTCAAAAAAAAGTCCCTTGAGACACAGAATATCTTAGATGAGGCTGGTCATATTTATAAACCCATCACACTTTAATATGAACACCAGAATACAAAAATAATGTGACAGAAAGAAGCCCGGGCGACAGATTTCAAACGAAAACACCACCGGCAACGGTGAGCCACAGCACATATAAACCCGCGGTAAAACGACAGTGACAGAGAGCGGAACAGTGTCAGCTGGCCCGGCTCTGAACAGAACCATCTTAATATCATTGTAGGGTACATTTTTGTCAACATTGTAAAAAAAAAAGAAAAAAAAAAGGCGAAATTCAAACAAGAAAGAACAATAACCACCAATGCGTTTTCATTCAGCAAGCTGCCCCTGGCAGGCAGAGAGCGCCGAGCCTGCACGTGTCCACATACATTAGTGATGCTGCACGATGATTTATTTATACTATGTACAACCAGGAGAAACAAGAGGAGCGGGAGGAGGACATTTAAGGCTTTGTTTGGTTGTCTTTAGATTGAAGCCGGACAAGAATTTACGGAGATGACGTGACCCATTTAGGGTTTTTAAAAATAAACGTCCATGGGCCATGGCTGGGAAATGTGTGGCAGAAAAATTGCTCTGTATTATTCTGACATGGTCCTAACAAGCATCACCATCACCCTTCCCTCAATAACATAACATCAAATGTGCTCCGTGTCTGCTGGAGGAGGGATCACAGAGCTTTTAAAACCCTGCAGAGTCCGGCTCACTCTTTCATCTTAATAACAGATGGAGAGCAGGGGGAGGGAGGGAACGAGAGAGGGAGAGAGAGAAAGGGAGAGATGGAGAAGGTGAGGAGGGCGAGGAGAGATGTAAGGAGTGAAAAGGAGGGAGAGATGGAGATGGAGAGGTGGCAAGAGGAGAAGAGAAAGAGCTGACAAGTTGAAAGAAAACTCTTCTTTTTACGTGTGTGTTAATTGACCATTTCACTGCTATTTACATCACTTATAAATAACATCTTATCTTTCACAGGGACTCTTGTAGATAAATACACACTTTCATAATTATCTTACATAGACAGCCTACTGTACATCCCAGTTTACACACAACCAACACCTCACGTTAGAACATCACTTTCATCACTCAGTAATAAAAGTATTAAACAATACCCGGTCTTACAAACATCATATGGAACACACAAACTGTGATAATGCAATTAAGTGTTCAAGTGATCAGATTTTGATATTAACCAACAACGAGACAGACCAGTTGAGGGGCCAGGTTATTTACACCGACAGCCTGGATGGCCAATACAAATGATGGTGTTGTGATATTATTGTGTCCTTCTGACTATACTGTATTGTGAGAGGGGCTTAAAACACAGGCTGTGCTCCAAATTCCAGGTCCACATTTTGCAAGATTCTATTCACAGACAGACCCCGTGGAATGTGGAACAGAACACATTCTAAGATTATGGGATTCCCAGATCGTAAAACTCGAGAATTCCAAAGTCTGAATGAGGCTTACCGTATTGTCAACGGTATTTCAAATTCAGCTGTGTGTCTGGGTGTGTGTGTCTGTGTTTGTGTGTGTAAGTGTGTTTGTATGTGTGCACCTTGTTCTCTGTGTCCTGGGTCTGCCCCAGCAGGGCATGCTGGGAAAGTGATGAGTGAGTCACACATACTGTAATGATAGGCCTTAGACATGCATATGGAGGACATTATGATAAGTAACTTCAGCATAATGTTAGGCTAATGCACTGGGAATCAGCATGGGGTGGGCCTGCCCACACACACACACACACACAAATCTGAACAACCTAAATCTGTTCTGTGAAAGTGGCAAGTAGTAACACACACTCTAGTGCTCACACACACACGGACGATTCTCTAAAGTGAACATTGCTAATCCGGCAGCAGAATACACTGTGGGTGATTCAGGCCCTTAACCCCTTTCCATGTCTGGCAGCGTGTCAAGTCTGCAGTCTCCCAGAATCTAAAACTCATATGCAGGCAGGCTTAGCCCTAATGGTTCCCTAACACATGTACCAAGATAACCCTTACACACACGCACACACGCACACACACGTTACCAAACACACGCACATTACCGAAGATGCATACAAATGACCCTCACGCAGACCCCATGCGCAAATTAACCACGCCCATACACATACTTAGAAGGCATATTAAACTGTGCTTTTAATAGGGTAGCGATGTGTTCATTTCACAGCTAAAAATACTGGGTCTCCAGACGGATTAGCGTAGCCAACTAGGTGGCTATCAGCCTTTTCTGGAGAAATGCACCAGGCAGGCGCATGTTCTACACTAACACCTAACAAGCCTTATCTGGAGCTCCCACTTTGTTAGGGTTCCAGGTTGCGTTCCTCCGTGTGTGTGTGTGTGTGTGTGGTGTGTGTGTGTATGTGCGTGTGTGGTGTAGCTCGCGTCTAATTCTGAGGCTTAGCTGGTTTCATCAGGAGAGTTCAATATGAGCATGATCCAGTACCTGCATCCTCCCCTGCCACCCTCCCCAGATAACACATCACACTCTCATGCCAGTTTCTGAATTAAACATTCCATCCAGAATGGCTTGTATTGAGCAAAAAAGAAATCATTTAATAGAGGAGGGTAGAGGGGGAATAAGAAATATCTAATAACCTGCCAGTTCGCTGGGTTTTGGGAGCTTAAAATACATTTATTTATATTAGAGAGAGAGTTATCGTGTGGTGCTTGATTGATCCACTAGCTACTGTAGCTGGTAATCAGGGACCGAATAGAGCTGCTATAGACTTTCTGCTTTAATTAGCGGGACTGACAAAACAGCCAGTGTCTGTCTAGCAGGCAACTAGGTGTCGCCTGTCGCCGGGCAGATGTCAGGCTTTGTTACAGGAGCCGACTCACTCAGCATGTGGATAGGGGGTATTCCCCTGACTGTCTACCTGGCTGACTGTCAACCTGGCTGACTGTCTGTCTGGCTGGCTGGCTGTCTGGCTGACTGGCTGACTGTCTGGCTTGCTAGTTGGCCCTGTGGATAAAGGAGTTTGTTTGGCCTACCCCACCTTCCCAACCTAAATATCACCGGTCCCATCACACGGTATGATACTGAAACTAAATACAGACATCTGATGGAACAGAAAGGGAGATTGATATGTGCTGCATTTGTGAAATGGAGTGGGAGACACACTTTGTGAGACTGACACCACATGTTCATCATATCTATTTTATGACTCATTGACAGTAAATGTAGATTTGCACTGCCACCCCACCCCCACCCACCCACCCCCTCCGCCTTGAGGGTGCTGAAGAATCTGTGATGATACAACACAGTTACACAACATCTCTCCGAGAATAGACAAGACAGACAGACAGGTAGAGACACACACAGCTTTGACCACTTGTATCTGAAGCCCCCTCTACTCCTCGGTCAGGATGAAGAAAGTACTTAAAGATTATATGTCTGTGTGTCTGTGTGTGTGTGTGTGTGTGTGTGTGCGCGCGCGCGCTCGCGGAAATGTGTCTCCCTCCCGCCCTCTACCACGGGAGGAGAAGAACAGTAAGTCTTGAAGCAGTAACCAAGGCTACGATGTCCCCATGTCCAGTCTCCATGACGAGTCAAACATGTCCACACGGTCACACCACCAAACATCATGTCCGACCACATTGCTCAGCCGGAGAAGCAGCCGGGAACACAGAGGTCATTTCTGGTGGTGAGCAGCACTGTACAACAATGACATGACAGGATGTTTCTTTCTTCTTCTGGGTTTTCATCACTTTTTTGCCTCAACACATCTAAATCAGTGCAGACCTTCAGTGCATTGATACGTACGACCTCCATCCCTCCATCACCAGTCAAGGTTTTAAGATTAACAACGTATCTTTTTATTGTCTCGTTTTCTTGTTCGTAGAAAAGCGTGATGAGTGTGGTGAAAGTGTGCGTAGTGCAGGATGGAGGGAAGATGGATGGAGATGCAGCAGCAGACAGAGCTAGATAGTGGAGCTTTAGGGTAGAAGGCAGTGTTGCGGGGTCCTCTCTCTCTCTCTCTCTCTCTCTCTCTCTCGTTCCCTGGTGGCCTGATCACACATAGATGGCCGTCCGGGAGATGACAGAGCCGTCCCTCTGAGATTCCATGTCGTCGTCTAGGTAAACGGCCATCTCCTCGTCGCCCCGCCCGATGTGATAAGCCGTCGCCATGTTGACACCAAAGCTGTCATAGCGTTCCTCCTCCTCCTCGAGGCTGTCGTCGAGGCAATGATTGAACTTCCTCCTTTCCACCTCGTCCAGCTCGCTGCTGAGAAGGATGTTGTGGGCCGATGGGGCGGGGTCGGTTCCCGTACCGGTCGTGCGGTAGTTGCTAGCTTTATCTCCTAGTGCCCCCAGCTGGTTCTCCCTGTATGTATAAATGGGGCCGTTGTTGTTAGGCCCCGCCCCTCCATTCTTGCCGGAGCCAAAGAGACGAGCCTTGTTGCCGTAGGCTCCGCCTGCCAAGTCGCCATTGCCAGGGTAACCTCCTCCAGCACGCCGTTGCCGACGGCTACAGTTGATGAGGACGCCGATGAGAGCACCGACCAATAGGAGGGCAAGGAGGCTGGAAATGATGACCCCAGCCACCATCCCTGCATTGTACGGGTTCACCGAGGGCTCTGCAGTGGGGGTGGGGGGGGGGGGGGAAAGACAACAAATGGGAGGAGGGAGGATGGGGGGTGCTCGTTTGGTTTTAGTTGGCACTCCACAGCAGCAGTGGTAGCAGTACTGTTGTAGTTCTTGAGGGTGCAGTGAGATGATGTCATCAGTCTGTGACGTCAGTGATGTCAACGTTTTTAGTTTAATTTTTTTAATGGGGTCAGGGCTCCTCCCCCCAGCTGGGTTGCCAGTTTTTGATGCCAACCCCCCCTTTTGCGCGCCCAGCTCTACGGTCCCTTGTACACTCCTAGGTTTGGTGTGAGCCAAGTTTGCCATTTTGTCCAATCTTGTTTCAGTTGAGATTGAAACAGAAATAGGAGAGTAATATGTTTCCTGCCCATGTGACCAAGCCTAGGCTGGGGCCAGACGGTGTGAAACACAGAGGGACAGACCGGCAAGCAGATGAATGGACAGAGATAAGGAGAGAGGTAGATAGATCGAGGTGAGGTAAGGTATGACTATACCACTTTAGTTAGAACTACAGTTTGGTAGTCATGCATGGAGAACACACAGTCGTCTGCGTACTGAGCAAACGCTAGCTACCAACACCGCCCTCATCCCCTCGCAGCCCTCCAGCCCCTTCCCACTCCTCACCCCATGGTTTAAATTGGTCAGTTAGTTAAGCTGCTGTCCTGCTGTAACCCAGGAACACATCCAATACACATTGCTTGAGCCACTCCAATCTGGACACACACAGGGCCCACACACACACACACACACACAGGGCCAAATGGGTGAGACAGCGGGCCTGGAGGGATTGCCGTGCACATCATGGGATGAGAGGAGGGGGAAGGAGAGAGGGAAGGAGGGATGGAGGGAGGGAGAGGGGTAGGGTAAGTGAGAGGAGAGTGATCATCTCTAAATGAACACCATAGGGTGACAAACATGACAGAACACAGGGGGCTTATATCACTGCCTAGATCACTGTCATGTGAAGAGATTCAAGGCCAAGCACACACACACACAAACATGCACACACACAGACAAATGAACAACCATCTCAGTTACAATTAGGTGAGTGAGATTTTGAACGGGGGATGAATTGAGACACTGAGGTCGGGGATGGAGGAATAAGGGGAGAAGGAGGGTGAGGAGGAATGAGGAGGGAAGGAGGGTGAGGAGGAATGAGGAGAGAAGGAGGGTGAGGAGGAATGAGGAGAGAAGGAGGGTGAGGAGGAATGAGGAGAGAAGGAGGGTGAGGAGGAATGAGGAGGAATGAGGAGAGAAGGAGGGTGAGGAGGAATGAGGAGAGAAGGAGGGTGAGGAGGAATGAGGAGAGAAGGAGGGTGAGGAGGAATGAGGAGAGAAGGAGGGTGAGGAGGAATGAGGAGGAATGAGGAGAGAAGGAGGGTGAGGAGGAATGAGGAGAGAAGGAGGGTGAGGAGGAATGAGGAGAGAAGGAGGGTGAGGAGGAAACGGTTTTGCCAACATCCTGGTGTCTGCAGGCCCATAGAATCAACTAAATAGCTGTTACAGCCAGTTACCTCCTCACCATTCTTCCCCCCCCCCCCTCCCACACACACAATCACGCGACCACCTTGTGTTACCATGACGATATCAATCCTCAATCACGCCTCATTCAGGTCTATCCCCTCAGGAACGACATTTCCTGAAATCATTCTCAATTCCCCCCACCATTCAGTCATGCAGGAAACCAGATGAAAAAAACACTACCACTCACACACTACAGAAGAGAAGAAAAAAACCCTCTCTCTCTTTCTCGATCTCTCTCTGCTACTCAGCTGTTTGTCTATTTCATCCTCTTTCCCTGAGATACAAAGTGGTAACTGGAAGTTTTCTGAGAGCAAGCAGATGTGACTGAACTAATGCTTATACAGATTCGCACACGCACGCACGCACATAATAAATGCATGAAAAGCATTTCCTGGTTTCATTCAGTGCTATCTTTTACATCTAATTCCGTCCCCATCCACCCTAGATAATCTAATAAACACGCACACACATACAGAGCTTTGCTTCCCTCTCTTCAATAATAGAGCTCTTCAATGCCAGACCCCCTACAGAAGTGAAGGATCCCCTGGTGACAACCCCTGCTTTGAGTCACAACACACACACACACACACTCTGTTTGCATCTGCATGTGTTTGAGCGTGTTGATGTGCCTTTGTGTACAGTATGTGGGCATGCATGTGTGCATTCCTGTGTACAGTATGTGTTTGTGTGTGCATGCGTGTCTGTGTGTGTGTGTGTTTGTGTGTGTATATGCATGTTTGTTTGTGCATGCGTGCATGTGTGTGTGTGAAGGATGAAGACCAGATCCAGGCTTGGCCGCCTCCCTCTCTGACACAACACCACAAGAATGTAAACCTCAGAGCTGGAGCTCTGCAAGCCAGTTCACCAAAAAACCCCAGTTACTGCCCCCGTCATGAGAAGCACCTCGGTGCTGTGATGAACTCGAAACAAACCCGCCCACGGAACGACTGGGATGAATGACAAACTGGATTTTACAATGCCTTTCAAAAGGGAAACGTTGTTATTTCTAACCCAACATATACTCTGCTAGCTGCAAACATATCGCTTATGTACCTTAAGAACTCCAAACGCTGTGTCGATGTTTAGTTAGCTACCTCCCTCCTTTTACCAGAGGGCTCACCCACGCACGCCCTTGTTAATGAAGTGTCTAAAGCTGGTGCAGTATGCCGGTGTGGGTCTCGGGTCTGTCTGAGTGCTCTCCTGCTACTGAGCCATCCCGCTGGGCTAGCCTGCCAGCCAGCACTGGCTTCTCAGGGAAAGTCAACTGGAGCACATCGGCCCAGCTGATTGGATCCAGACGTAGGCTACCGATCGAGGAGAAAGGAGAGGAGAGGGGCCTCCTCCCTCCCTCTTTTTCCATGCTCTTTTTCGCCTATTCTGTCTCTCTCTTTCCCTCTTTACCATCTCTCTTTCCTCCTCTCCTGTAACTGGGCCAGTTTGTGGTGGGGGGGGGGGGAGTACAAAATGGGGCCACAGAAAAGAGGGGTGGATTAATGGAGGGATGGAGACAGACAGAAATAGGGTGAATATGCAAGGAGACAAATGAGCGAGTGGGGGGATAGGATAAGAAAGGGAGAAAGAAGGGAGGTGGGGACAGAGAGACGTAAGAGATTGGGGATCAGCTTTATTCTTTCAGAACAGAGCAGAGAGAGAGAGAGAGGCCCGGCGCCGGGGGAGAGTGGAGGATCGGGGGAACGAAGGAGAAAGGAGGGGAAAGCTAAAACAATTCAGGTCCTGGAGGATTACAGCTGGCTTACAAGCGCTCTCCAGCCCTCTAACTCATCCCCCCCGCATCTCCCACCTCCTCCCCACCCTCCCCCTTTCTCAATTCTCCCTCCTGCAGATAACCTAACACCCCTACTGGCTAATTGAAAGGTGGCTTCATGACCTCCAGGATAAAAATCTCTAGCAGCACACACACACACACACTAATACGAGTCAGGATATGCCTGCCACGCATGGAAAACACTCACAGTTCCAAGACTGAGGAAATGAGAAACCATTAGGAAGAGCGTTTGTCTGTCTGTACGTAATGTTGTAATCATGGTCCTGTCCACCACACAAGAGTAGGTGATCACACACACCTAGTAGACATGTCATTCCAATGCTCTTTGAATGTCAAACAGGCAGAGCAAAGAGAGACGTCTAGATGGAGAGGGAGGTTCTGGCCTCCAAACTGAATCCAGCTCAGCCACACTTGGCAGGGGTTATGGATGAAGTGAGTAAAAACTAGCAAGCCCAGGCCACAGCACCGAAACGCTCCCAACCTAGCTCTACTGTGAAATAGTTCCATATTCAGCCAATGAAAAAAAATGCACACACACTCTACTGCACACACACACACACACACACTCCTCAGCTTTGTGTCAGGTAGCACTCAACTCGCATTCAATTGCGCATGGATCTTTCATGGTGTTTCAACCGGCCATGACATAGAGATGCCTCCCAGACTGAAGGGTGCACCGTGACTGGAACATCACATACCCTTGCATCATTCTGTCCATGTAAAGTGGAGCCTCCATTCTCTCTGCAGAGAGGCTTCACCAGACATACACTGCTTCTTCTCCTCGCTCCACTCAAGGCTGTAACCAGGCAAGAGAGCCATCGGATTCTACAGACTGTAGCCTGCTACAACTCTGTCCGACTCAGCCCCTAAATCAGCTAGATACAGACATTTGATCTGATTCTCTGTCAGCTTTCTGGGCCACCCTGGGGGCATCTGGTTGGCTGGCTGGCCCCCGGCGATCCAGGAAGTGCCTGTGCCATTGGCTAGTGTGCTCTGTACAGGTCCAGTGTGCAGTGACAATGGAGCACAGCCCCGGGGCCAGCTGGACTGGGAAAAGAGGAACGGGAGGGAGGGTCGCTACCTCACCGCCCCTCCTTTGAATGCAACACCCGAGTCATCACAGACAGTTACAGAGGACATTTCTCTCTTTTTCTCACCTCCTCTCTCTCCTTTCCTGTCTCTCTCCCTCTCTCCACCCCCCCAACTCCCTCTGTGTACAGCTCCAGCTGGCATGTCGACCTGGCCCTGCCCTCAGAGCCCTGGAGAGGGAGAGAAAGACATGCACCGTGCCGTCCCCTCCCCTCCCATACTACTCGCTCATCTCCTCTCCAACCGGAAGAGTAACACTATTTCACACTTTAGAACTCCACAACTCTGTCAACGCTCTTTACCATCACAACCAGCCAAGTGCTTAACACACACACACAAGCATGCATACAAACACACACCGAGATAAACAACCCAACACTTTCATCTGTGCTTTAATAGAACAGAGGAGGTTTTAAGAGGCTTAGAAGTGGAATTAACAGGTGAGTGCTTGTGCTGCTGTGGTTCTCACTCCAAAACTAAAGGTGTTCTCCCCACCACAGCAAAGAAAGAACTCCACAGTGGTTCCTTCAAAATAAAATTCCATGTACTTGTTTCATTTATTCAAGGTCATAGTGTACAGTAACCTGTGTAAAGTGACAATGTACATCATAGTTCTACAATCCTACATGGACCATCCCAAACTACAATCCCCTACTGTGTCATTACACATCACCAATCTGTCAAGGACAAGGTTAGTCTGAATAAGACACTTTCTGCCTGTCTCAGGAATGATTGTGTGTGTGTGTGTGTGTGTGTGTGTGTGTGTGTGTGTGTGTGTGTGTGTGTGTGGTGGGGGGATACAGTACCAGCCTTCTTAGATAAGACAGTTGGCAAGAGCAGCAGAAAAAGGCTCACTTCTCCACCTCCTACACATTTCCTGGCTGTACTACTGTGTGTGTGTGTGTGTGTGTGTGTGTGTGTGTGTGTGTGTGTGTGCATGTACATGCGCGTGTGTGTGTGCCCACAGAGACCCTTTGTTCTCTAAAAAGACACTGAGATCTCTCGTCAGGATTCCCACGGATTCTAAAAGTAGTGATGCCTCGGATCACCCTCGTTTGCACTACCTCGTGAGGAACGCCTTTACACACCTCCACTCTCTCACAGTACAACACTTCCTGTTAAGTGAGGTCCCCTGAACAGTACACTTCCTGTTAAGTGAGGTCCCCTGAACAGTACACTTCCTGTTAAGTGAGGTCCCCTGAACAGTACACTTCCTGTTAAGTGAGGTCCCCTGAACAGTACACTTCCTGGTAGGTGAGGTCCTCTGAACAGTACACTTCCTGTTAGGTGCAGTAGACAGAGTAGTATGCTTCCTCTAAGTGAGGTAGACAGAGTAGTATACTGTACTTCCTGACTGTGTAGTGAGGATGAGGTGGGGCCTTAGCAGGCCAGCGAGTCGTGCAGGACTGGATCAGTGTGAGGGAGCACGACACCAGAGGAGGAGAAAGGACCACTGCATGTATTATCCCCTAACCCAGCAGGGATGATCACTCTTACCCCAAATTATGTGTTCTCCCAACATTATCATCCAGCACACCTGTTAGAAAGCAAAGCACTAGAAAAGACTGAACACCACTAAACCAGCTGACAGTGCATGCAGACGAAGCAGACTTTTATTAGAAACCAAGAGTAAGGAGAATAGAGGAGGCACGGTGCAATGCTAAAGATGTTACATATGAAGAAAGGAGGAAGGGAGGAAGGAAGAAAGGAAGAAAGAAAAGAAGGAAAAATCCCGGCAACCTGGCTCACACCAACAGAGTTCTACTCCCATTGTGTTACTTTAGCACAGACTAATTGACTGATTGACATTGCAGCACCCAGCATAGCAGACAGCTGACAGACTGAGAGTTGAGCCCTGATCCCAGTGTGTGTGTGTGTGTGTGTGTGTGTGCGTGCGCGTGTGTGCATGTTGGTGTCTGTGTGTAACTCACCAATGACAATAGTGGTTAACTGGTGTTTGCCCACGCCCAACCGGTTCTTCACCTCGCAAACAAAGGTGGTGTTGACTGTCTCATCCACCGTCCGCACAATTAACCGGTTCCCGTCGACCCGCACCGTGTCGGGCATGGGCCCGGACAGGCTGGAGAGGGGGGGGGACGGGGGGAGGACGGAAGCGACAGGGTGTGTGAACCACATGAATGGGTGTGTGTGTACGTGTGTGCGTTCATGTGTATGCGTGTGTTGGAGAGGTAGTGAGACAAAAGGTAATAGAGTGTGTGTCTCTGTGTGCAAGTGTACGTGTGTGTGCGTATGCACAGAGGGACACTCACGATGTCCAGGTGACAGAGGCCGGAGGAGGGTTGGAGTTTGTCTCACAGACGAGGGTGGCTTCACTGCGGCCTCTGTACCAGTTCTCATCATAGCCCTGGATGGATGCAGTGGGAGGGTCTGGGGGGGCATGTTAATATGGCACATTTAGTTTGGTTGTGTGTGTGAGTGTGTTGATGTGTATGTTTGTTGGTGTGTGCGTGTACATGTGGCTATTGTGTGTGTTTATCTGAGTGTGTGTGTGGGTGTGTATATGTGTGTGTGTGTATATATGTGTGTGTGTGTACATGTGAGTGTAGCGTGTGTATATCTGTGTGTGTGTGTGTGTGTGTGTGCGGTTGTCTTACACTCCACAGACAGCTTCATGGGGAAGCTCTGCGGCGCGTCCTGCGTGCGCTGAGTCACCACGCAGGTGAGCTCCTCGCCGTGGTCGGCGGCGGTGGGAACCATCCGGAACTCGCTCCTCACAGTCACCGTGCCGTCGGCCGCCTCCTTGGACGTGATGCTGTGGTTACCATGCACCGATGTCTGCCACGAGATGTCCGCCGCTGGCTTACCGTCCACCGCGGCGCACTGGGCCACCACCACCGGTTTAGTACCGGCTTGCACCGTCACCGGGGACGCTGAGTTCTTAGGCTTGGCTGAGAGAGAGAGACAGAGAGACAGAGAGACAGAGAGACAGAGAGAGAGAGAGAGAGAGAGACAGAGAGAGAGAGAGAGAGAGAGAGAGAGAGAGAGAGAGAGACAGAGAGAGAGACAGAGAGAGAGAGAGAGAGAGACAGAGAGACAGAGAGAGACAGAGAGAGAGAGAAAGAGAGAGCGAGAGAGAGCGAGAGAGAGAGAGAGAGAGAGAGAGAGAGAAGAGAGAGAGAGAGAGAGAGAGAGAGAGAGAGGAAGCAAATGAGTGTGTTGCTGTGCATACCATGGCTCATGGCCCCCAGAGATCAGCATGGTTAATGGAGACCATGACAGGTCTGGAGAGGTGTGGAGGAGAACAGGAGAGGGGGACGGAGAGAGACGGGGAGAGGAGAAGTGGGGGAGGAAGGAGAAGAGGAGAGAGATGGAGGGGTAGAGAGGAGGAAGGAGAAGAGGATAGAGATGGAGGCGTAGAGAGGAGGAAGGAGAAGAGGATAGAGATGGAGGCGTAGAGAGGAGGAGTGGCACCCTGATGTGTTTCGTGACTGTGCATGTCGAGCACTTTATTACATAGATCCTCCGGGTCTCTCTGAGAGCAGATTTAGACCCGCATACCTGTCCTGACTGACTGAATGACTGACTGACTGAAATGCTGGCCGACTGACTGAGAACACTCACACAGCATGATCAGGGTGGTGGTGCCTTGCTCATTTCCGCTGGGGTAGGTAGCGAACTCGCAGGTGTAGCGGCCAGCGTCAGCCATCTTGAGCTGTTTGACTTTGATGGAGGGGCTTTCCAGAGGCCCGGGCAAGAACTCCACACGGTCGCTGAACGGAGAGTCTGGGAAGGATTTCCCATAGATGGGGTGGTAGACGGCTATGTTCTCCCTTTTCTCTCCCTCCATCGGCTCCCATATCCATGATACCTGGAGGAGGAGGGGGGGGGGTATTCAATATGCAGCCGATTTTACACTTTTTCATTCCCCCAATATTGGCCACTACACAAATGCATAAAACAAAATACAAATAAATCACCCCAGAACATAATAGCCTCCCTCTGCTTCCCCTCACACAGACAAACACAGACACAAAGCCTAAGTCAACAAGAAATCAATCCCCAACCAAAATAATTCAGCTCATTCTCCGCCAAACAAATAAACAGCTTGACAACAACACCATGTAGCCTTGGGTTTGACAGAGCAGACAGCATCTGGAGGGGGTGAGGGACGTGATGGACCTATGCACTCAGTATCCTCTAGCTGGCTTCACACGCTCTGTTTACGCCAGATTCCCTCAGCCCCAGCGGTTGCCATGTTGAACTTTCATCCCGACTGGCTTCCCCCCTTTGCAGAGTCTTGCTGACAGGCTGCCCTCCCTTGCTGGTACCTGGGTGAGCTTGGTCGTCGAGGATACTCCTTGGGCGAACTGGCACCTGAGGTCCACAGACTCGTTGGGGTACGCTTCCACCTCTGGCACCACCCTCACTCGCTGGGACCACGCCGCTGGGGGGAGGAGAGAGAGAGAGAGTGAGAGAGAGAGAGAGAGAGAGAGAGAGAGAGAGAGAGAGAGAGAGAGAGAGAGAGAGAGAGAGAGGGGTTAGGGGGGTGTAGACATGCCTTGGTGATGTTCTCTATTTTTCTGTATTTCAGGGAACGAGACAGACAGAAAGATTTCGATTTCTAAAGTCTATAAAGGAGCCGTCAAAACGCCAAATCCCAGCCAATTACACCCCGGTGGACATCACTTGATAACACTGATAAAGATTAAGATAACACTTAGATATTCTATCAGCTACTTTTAAATATGCACCTGGCAACAAATTAAGTACTAGAGATGCCTTCCTATCAGCTGTGCACAAAGCAGCCATCTCCCCCACACACAGCAATGTGTGCACTTTTCCACCTTTCCAACAAGCTAACAATATGAGAATGCAATGTGCCAGCTTGCTACCAGCAGCCCCAGCTACATTGCTGGGTCCATCCACCCAGTTTAATAGGCATCACCTCCTCTTACGCCTACCCAAGCCTCGTACACCTGCAGCACCTGAATATGGCTTTGTAACCTGGGGGCTGAGGCACTGG